>JAAAKG020194553.1:0-24252 GCA_010014905.2 Druon quercuslanigerum
CAACTAAAAACAATCAACTTTTAACCAAAAATATAAGTTTTTTCAGTAAAAAAAAATTCAAACAGAAAGAAAAAACGAGTTTTCAAAAAAATAGTTAAATAAAGTAATTTTAATCTCCTTCCAGAAATGAAGAATCATGGTCATTGAATAATATATTGCAAATTTTTAAAAAATTAAGCACGCTCGCGAAAAAATTTCCCCGACTTAAAAAAAATATGACTGACACATACAGGTTTTTTTCAGGTAAAGAAAAATTCCCTGACAATAAAGTGATGGAATATTCAACTGGAATAAAAAAAAAAAACAATTTTCAACAAAATAGTCAAAATATTAACTACAATAATTAAATTCTCAGTCAAAAAGTTAAATTTTCATCCAGGGAATAAACGCAACAAAAAAGCTCACTTTTCAACCACGTAGATGAATTTTCAACTAAAATGATGAACCTTTGATAACAAAACTTAGTTATTAACAAAAGGGTTTAACTTTTAACCAAATAAAAACATTTTTATTTTTAAAAATATGAATTCTTAACGAAAAATGTAATAGTTTATATTCCTATAAAAAAATATATTAATTTTTTATCAAATAACAGTTTAATTTGAACCAAAAAAGACAACTTTTCAACACGAGTTAAATTTTTAACAATAAAAGATTTTTCTGTCAAGGGAGAGAAAATATTGCCAACAAAATGGCAGTATTCAACGGCATACTTAAATTTTCAACTAAAAACAATCAACTATTAACCAAAAATATAATAGTTAAATTTTCAGTAAAAAATATTAATTTCAAACAGAAAGAAAAAACGAGTTTTCAACAAAATAGTTAAATAAAGTAATTTTAATCTCCTTCCACAAATAAAGAATCATGGTCATTGAATATATTGCAATTTTTAAAAATTAAGCACGCTCGCGAAAAAATTTCTCCGACTTAAAAAAAAAAAAATGATTGACACTTCCAGGTTTTTTTCAGGTAAATAAAAATTCCCTGACAATTCCAGGTTTTCCAGCTACGGTAGTAACCTCTGGTCTTCAGTCTAATTTTTTTCGCAATAGTAGTAGAATAGAGTCATGGTTCAAAAAAAAAAGTGTAAAATTTTGTCAATAGTGTGGTGAGTCCCGGTTGTCCCGGTCAGTGATGGTACTTCTGGGGAATGAAAATAAAATAATTGAAGAAAAAAAATACCTGTCACGATCACGGTGTGATTGTTGCACTCCCCGGGCGTTCGGTTTGTCTCCAATCTTTCCGACATTTCCCGACTGCTGTTGATGCTGCTGGTGTTGTTGGTGTTGTTGATGACCAACCTGAATTCCCTGATCTGCCGTTGGACTCTTCCTCGTCATCAAGTTAGCAGTTGGAGTAGTTGATCGAGATCCTCCGCTTATCAAATCTAAGACGCCTACATCGCATGCAAAATTATTCAAAAATTTATTTAAAATCCGCCACGCAAAATAAAGTCTCAGGACAGACACTATCGTTGCAAATCCTACATATTTTTTTTTCTTTTTTCTTTTAGACCCTTTCTTTTAATTTCGTCAACTCTATTGATCTCGTCTAGTAGCGAGATAAAAATTACAATCCAGCTTAAGGTGGTCCAAAAATCGCAAAATCAAAGATAACAGGTTAGAAATCTAAATATCTTTGCTGCTTTCAGCAAATATTTAGGACAATCTTAGCCTGATTTTTTATAACAAATTTAAAGACGGTATGTAATTTTATAGACAAAAAATATATATTTGACATTATTTACATTTTTGTCCAATAATTAGAAATATTATTATAACCTAAAACTTATGGATAATTTCGATACGAATTAATTGGTACTTGTTTTTTTTTATGTTTATGTTTATTGAAATATAAACAGAGTGAGTCCAATACATGATTTTCAAAAGTCCGCGATTTTTCCTTGATCAATTCCTCATTTTCCCTGACCAAATCATATTTCAAGGCCAACATCCCAATCATGTAGAATTTTTGAATTTTTATTTTATTATTATGACTAATGTTCTTTTAAATGTAAAAGAATTCAAAGAAAATCGATAAAATTTTGAAGGATTCTGGGTGAAGTTTAACCCATTCAGAATACATTGTTAAGATTCGGAAAAAATTTAAGTTATTGAAGACAATTCTAAAATATGAAACAATTAATTAAACTCGGTGAGTTTGAAATGAGTGTAATACAAATTTGCGGGATTTCAAAATAAATTTTAAGGACATTTTGAATTAATTTTTTCTTTTTACAAAAAATACATTGAATTGAGTAGAATGGATAGAATTTAGAAGAATTTCAGATAAATTAATAAATGTGTGAATAAATTCTTTGAAAACCAATAAAATATTATAAAATACAGTGGAATTCTATGATACCTGATGATATTATTTCCTGAAGTCCTGGAAAATTTACTAAAATACTTTAAGAATGTTTAAAACCCTTAAAATCATTTAAATTGTTAAAAATCTTACCAAATCCTTTGGAATTCTTTAAAATATTTTAAAATCTTATTGGACTGTAAAATAATGAAAATCAATCGGTAAAATATTTTATTATCTTCTGAACTTCTAGGACATTTTTTTACAACAGCGGGCAATGTTTGTAAATCCCTGAAAATCATTAAATCTTTGGAAATCTATTGCCATTTTTTTATTCTTTTAAAAGAGGCATCCTAAAATATTCCAAACCGTTTTAAACCCCTTCAAATTATTGAAATAAACTAAAGATTCCTTGGATTCTTTTAAAATATCCTAGAATATTTTAAATCCTTCAAAATACCATTAAATTACTGAATACAATTAAAAATTCCTTGGAGTGATTCAAAACACCCTTAAATATTTGAAACCCTTCACAATATTTTGAAATCTTGAATTTTGGAATCACTTCAAATCATTAAAATATATTAAAAATACTGTAAGATATTGCAAATCCTTTGAAACTTTTTGAATTCCCTTGAAATTTTATAAAGCTCGCAAGTTCCTGGACATTTTTAAAACTACCCTAAAGTCTTTAAATTTCTTTGAAATCCCTTTAAACTATTTCTGTCAATTAAAAAATTATCTTTAATCTTAGAAGTCCTAAAATATTCAATAACCTCTGGAAATACCTTGATATATTCAAGTCTTTTAAATCCTACAGAACCTCACTATTATTGTGAATAATTTAATTGAAATTCATTAAAATATTGTAAAATATTGTGAAATGACATGAAATCTGGTATTTCCTAAAATACATGAAAATATTTTTAAATCCCTTAAAATCATTCAAATCCTTGAAAATTATTTAATATTTTTTAATCTCTTGAATCTTCTTTAAATTTTTTAAAATACCCTTTGAAACTTTTTAAAGCTCTTGAAAATTTCATGGTTGTTCTAAAAATACCCAAAAAATCATTTGAAACCCCTTTCAATTATTGCAATCTATTGAACCCTTCTTGATTTTTCTTGTTGATGTTTAAAAAAAAACCTAAAAGCGTAACTCTTAAAAATCTTGTTAAAAACCTGAAAATATTTCAAATATTTTGAAATCTTTTGAGGGTTTTTATAGCTCTGGACATTTCCTTGGTATTTTCCAAAACACTCTATTCTGAAAAATCCTTTGCACTTCCTTAAAACTATTGAAATCTATTTCAAAATCCTTAAAATCTTTTGAAGTAATCTAAGATATTTCAAATTTTATGAAACTTTATAAAGCTCTTGAAATTTTTTCATGGGGTTTTTCAAAACACTGTAAAATCTCAAGAATTCTTGCCCATCTCTTCAAATTATTGAAATATACTCAAAATTTCTTGCAAACTATTGAAATGCCCTAAAATATTTCAAATCCTTTGAAACTTTTAAAGGCTTTTGATTTTTTTGATTGTTTTAGAAATACCCTATAATATTTTTAAATCCCTTCAAACTATTGGAATATATTGAAAACACTTTTGAATGTTTTTAAAAAACCGAAAATATTCCAAATCCTTTGAAATTTTTTGAAACTCGTATGGCCTTTGAAGATTTCTCGGAGTTTTTCAAAACACTTAAAAATATCAAGAATCCTTTTTCATCTCTTCAAATTATTGAAATCTACTCAAAATTTCTTGGAATCTTTTGAAATACCCTAAAATATTGCAAACCCTTAAAAATTAATTTGAAACTTGTTAAAGCTCTAGATTTTTTTATGTTTTAAAAATACCCTAAAATCTTTTTAAACCCCTTCACACTATTAGAATATATTTAAAACACTTTTGAATGTTTGTAAAAACCCCGAAAATATTTCAAATCCTTGGAAATCATTTATAGCTCTTGAAATGTTCTTAGCATTTTCCAAAGCACTATCAAATCATACAAATCCTTTGCAATCCCTTAAAATTATTGAATTCTATTCAAAAATTCTTGAAATCTTTTGAAATAATCTAAAATATTTCAAATTCCTTGAAATTTGTTTGAAACTTTATAAAGCTCTTAAAAATTTCTTAGAGTTTTTCCGAACGCTCTAGAATCTTAAGGATCTTTTTAAATTATTGAAAATATTCAAAATTATTTTGAATATTTTAAAATACCCTCAAATATTTTTAAACTTTTGGCATTTTTTGAAACTTTTAAAAGCTTTTTTGAATTTTCTTTCTGATGTTTTAAAATACACTTAGATCTTTTAAAACCCTTTAAAACTATTAACAATTATTAAAAACCCTTCGGAATTTTTTTAAAAAACAGAAAATATTTCAAATCCTACGAAATCTTCTGATATCCCTTGAAAATGTGCATAGTTCTTAAAAATTCCTTAGAATATGTCAAAATACTCTAAAATCTTTCAAATCATTTAGAAACCCCTTGAATTATAAAAATCTACTCAACATTCTTTTAAATCTTTTTAAATATCCTAAAACTTTTCAAATAATTTAAAAAAATTTTAAACCCTTGGAAATTCCTTAGCACTTTTCAAAATACTCGTAAATCTTAAAAATTCTTTTGAATCCCTTCAAATGATAAAAATCGATTTCAAATTCCTTGTAAAACACGATGCTAAAATAAAAAAAATACTAAATAACTTAAAAATAAACAAAGAAACAGAGTTTATGTACACTGAAGGTCCTAATTATAAGAAAAAAAAAATAAATTATCTAGAAAATGTATCTAAAAACTGCTCTATAAAATTACACAATACCATTAAATTTTTTATAAAAGATTAGGTTAGTGTTTTCATAAACTTTTTGTTGTAAACGGGAAAGCAACGAAGATTAGAGTTTAACAAATTTACTTATATTCTTTTACGGAATTATTTTCTCAAAAAGCAACAAGAATGTTTACAAGTACCACACTGTACTTTTCAAATTTGGCGACTTTTGAATCACCCTAATCCACATAACCAAATAAAATTTTCATAAAATAAAAATTATGCCTACACCTAATTCAACTGTTCTTGCTATTTTATATCGATTCACTGCATTTTGCTCATGGCAACTGACTGTGCAGCAGATGAAAGCAAATATTCAGCGTGAAACTACAGAAAGTTCAGAATGACATTTCCATGCATCAGATCAAGTTGAAAAATAAACAGAAAACATGAATTATTCTCAAATAAACCTGTGAAAACGAAAAAGAAGCAAGGGTGCGTAATTGAAAATAAATACTCGAGATCGAAATTTTGTGGTGAATAAATAAATGTAAACTTAGAAAAAGAAGCCCTCAGATTTAGGACTAATTAAAATAATAACTAAAATAGATGTGACGAGACTAACGTTCCAAAATTAAAGCCACTAGAAGCATTCAAATTGAAAAAGGAAAACAGGTTTCTGTTGCAATTTTAATTTTACCTTACCATAATTTCCTGAGTTTAATAATTCAACATTGGAACATTACTATAGTCACAATATAAAATATAAAATATATACTAAAGCTCTTAAACTAAGTGCAAATAAAACAAGCTTACAGCATTTTAAGCATAAAATAGAAGCATTCTTTAAATATTTAAGAAGCATAATTGCCCTGAAAAGCAGAAAGAATTAACAAACAAATAAGAATCACTCTCAAAACCAGGTTTTTATAAATTCACATTAAATAGAAGAAAATTTACTATTTTCTTTTAAATCCTTTATCGATTCATTATTTTATCAATCAACGTTATATTCAGTTTTCAAATTACCAAAAAAAAGCATGCAATAGTATTGTTACTAACAATTAAGTTAGTTATTTGTATCTGCGTGTAAATGACTAAGCTGCGAAAACTTCTTTCACCAAAATAAAAAAAATAAAAATATTACTTAGGGAATTCAATAGTCTACTAAATACAAACGATTAAACTAATTAAGAGAATATAAAAATAAAAGTATTTCAAAAAATAGAAATTAAACCAATTTTATAGGGTCCAATTTGCAAATGTAATCTACGAGATAGAACAATATACAATTAACGATTTCACTTGAATGTGTGCTTTCAGTCTTCTGTTAATTACAAAAAACCACCTCTGAGGATCTTTTCTTGAGAAAGCTCAGCCAAAAAAATACTTTGCAAAGCAAGCAAAATAACTAAACTTTTATTGCAAACTAAAATTCTTTCACAGTAGATTGACCAATTAGATATTTTAAATCTTCTGTTTACAGGTATCACAGTAATTTAGCTGTCAAATTGTATGGAAAATAGGGAGATTTTTTTCTTTAAAAAATACCAGTGTAATGAACAAAGATTAATGAAGGCAAGATTTTTATTTAGTTAAAGTATGAAATTAATATTAGTACAATATTTGTCTATTCTATAGAATCTATAATTTAATATGATAGAAAAGAAAGGACAACATTTTTGGATAACTGACTAAAAATTTGTATCTTAAGTTCAAAGTTTTGTTAAAAAATATCAATTTTGTTTAAAATAACCAATCTTTTGTTTTAAAAACGCAAGCTTATCCTGTTATTGTCCAAGTATTGTAAATATTCTTTAAATGCAATGATTTTATTTTACTGAAAATACCGTTTTCCTATATAAAACTCCAAACCAAACAACCTAAAGTTTTCAAAAAGCTATCAATCTTTTTTTCAAATATAATTTTTTCATTAATTAAAATTACTAATTTCCCAAAAAATCAATAAGATAGTCTAAAGTTGTTAACATTCTAAATCTTGTTAAAATTATAAGGATTATAATTTTTGTTTAAAATAACCGACATGTGGTATAAAATGCTACGATATTTGTCAAATATTGCAAATATTCTTTGGAACTTAATGATTTTTAATTAACAATTGCCAATTTTAGATGAATAAAACCATCATAACATAAAAAAATGGTTAAGATTGTAAATCCTCTTTTAATAGCGCGAGGATATACTAAAATAATTGAAAAAACTATCTATATTATTTGAAATCCAGTGATTTTTTTAACTACAAATTCGGATTTCTGATGTGAAACACAAACATAATTTACATTTTTTTTAAAAAGCTGTTAAGATTTTTCTTTAATGTTCAAAATATAATTGGGGTTTAAATTAAAAATACCAAATTGCGACGATAAACACTAACATAACCTAAAGTTGTTTAACAAAGTTTAGTTGTTGAAGCCAAACAATTTTTGTTTGAAATCATTTACTTCTGGTATAAAATATCGTGTCATTGTTTTAATATTTTAAATATTCTTTGTAATAAAATGATTTTTTTATGAGCAATAACAAATTTAACAACAAAAAATACTAAATAAACATAAAAAAATCTATTTAAGGTTGTAAATTGTTCTTTAAAACAGAAGCATAACGCGATTTTTAATTTCTATTTTAAAATTTAATGGTATTTTACTAAAAATGCCGATTTTAAGTGTAAAACATTAACATAACCTAAAATTGTTAAAAAGCATTAAATATTTTTTGAAATAAACATTTTTAACATTGTTAAAAGATTCTGAATCTTGTTAAAATAATTATTGTTTTTACTTAAAAATACCAATTTTCGAAGTAAAGCAATAACATAACCTAAAATGGCTTTAAAAAATTTATAATATTTTTTTAATTTAATGATTTGTGAATTAAAATTTCACACGCACACCAACATAACCTGAAGTTGTTAGAAAATTGTACATATTCTTTAAAATATAATTTTTTTTTTATCTATTTAATCCCGACGAAAAAGACTAACATAACGTAACAGAAATTTTTTCAGAAATTTAATCTTCTTCGAAATCTAATGAAATCTGTTTTAAATGACATATTTATATTGAAAAATGTTAATATAATTTGAAACTCTTAAAAAAGTGTCATTCTTGTTCGGAACATAATACATTTTTTGTTAATCTGTTTTTGGTGTAAAACGCTAAAGTAACCTAAACTTGTTAATAAATTATAAATTTTATAAATATACTGATTTTTGTTTAATAGTATTAATTTCCGGTAAAAAAAACTGTACTAAAAACGAAAATTATTGCAAAAAACCTTTGAAATTTAATCATTTTATATTGTAAATAACCATTTCCCATTTAAAACACTAACATAACAAAAAATGGTTGAAAATAGCAAATTTGTATGATTTTTGTTTGAAAATTCTAATTCGCGGCAGAAAAAAAAACGTACACAATCTCAAAATTGTAAGTCGTCTTCAAAACTTTCTGTTTTTATATTAAAATAATTCATTTTTACACTAATTTCTACCAAATTTCCCCAGCATAAAACATAATATTTTCCATTTTATTAGAAAATTTAAAAGTTTTAATTATATGCCGCCATTGATTATTATTACAACAAAATTCATCACGGTTTTATTAAATATCTACTATTTAGCAAATTGTTTAATTCAAAAAATAACTGACGTATTATTTCTAAATAAAATAACCTTCATGAAAAGTGACAAATATAATTGTTAAGAATCTTTTAGGGAATAGAATAAGCTTTTGTAAATAAAAATTCAAAATTCTACATAAAGCGGATGAAAAACATAAATATGCATTTAAATAAACAATGATTACCTCAACCTTTTTTTGTTATTTACATTTGGGCCTGACTCTAGCCAAGGATTACTTTAGACTGAACATTTTTAAATTAATTTAAAATTACAATAATATAAAAATAGATATAAAAAAACTTTAAATAATGAAAAAGTCAATAAAATTTTCAACAACAATGATTGCAAGATTTTCGAGACATATCGTTCACACCAATTTCTTTAAACCATCAAATAAAATACAATTTTATTCATAAATTAAATTTTATAATAAAACAAAGTACCACTATCAATCAAATCCTTTTTTTGTGCAACTCTTCGACAATTTTCTTTCATATTTCTTCTCTAAATCGTAGTTTTTCTACGCTATTCATAATTTCTTTATCAATGACCGCGAGTTTGTTACAATTCTTGCAAAATTAATCAGAGCTTGAAAGAAAAAAGTGTAGGGGGAGGACAAATTCTGTGATTCCTTTTTTTCTTGATGACGACCAAAAAGTCTATTTGTGAGAATCAGTAGAGTGGTATATTGTGTTAAAGAATTGTAGTAGGCGATAAGCAATTGTGAAAGTAGAAAAAGTATTTAAAAAGCGTTACCAAGGAACAAGCAGCAGGCATGCCATTGGCCGATAATAGATCATAGCAAAAACAGTTTTACCATCTTCCACAGTTCGATCTTTTGATATTGGGTCAACATTGGCCACCGGTTGCGAGTTTGGTATAGTGATGGCGTTTGGATCGGTAGGGCCCAAGCCCAACTCACTTGGCTGTTTGTTCATTGGTCCGCGTGGGTCCCTGGTTGGTATTCCCATAACTGGACCCATTGCCCCCATAGGCATACCGTATGGTGCTCCATATTGACCTGCCATTGGTCCCATTTGCCCCATCATTGGATGGCCGTAGCCAGGTTGAGGTTGATACGACTGCTGGCCCAAGGTCGCCTGCACTGTCATCTAAACGGACCCAATTCAAACCATTTTTAATATAAGATAACTCAGAATATAACAAGTTGTCACTATAAAAGCATTTAACTCTAAATTCAACTTAAAACACTAGTATTTTAAGGGTGGACGACGTTTTAATCAATGAAAAAATTCCCGGTCATTTCCCGGTTCGCAAACATTTGTCACTCAAAGTGGAAATCATGAATATTAAACTTTTAAAATTGAAGTTTAAAACACTTTACAACTGAAGAATTTTTAATTAAATGCATTTCAACTGTCAAATTAAACATTTTACACTTCTATAAATTTATAGAGTTCAAAGATTCAGATTCAGTTCCAAAAATATATATCCACATTATTATCATTTTCAATGTTCTAAATTCAAGAATCGATCATTCAATTTACAAATTTTCAAAATTATGTAATTTTAAGCAATTTGATGCTAAAAATATTAAAATTTATACAGCTACATTTTTTTATAGGCTGAAAACTTCTAAAATTAAAAGTTATATTATTTTTATTTTGAATAGTTTAAAAATCCTTACGGTGCCTCAAAATTTTATCTCAAAATTTTATTATTACATTTTATCAGATTTTAAATTATTTTTGACATTTTTTCAGAACTTCTAAACATCTTTAAAAATTATTCGAACAATTTAATAATTTGTAAATCTTCTCTTGTCAATAATTTTTCAGAATAAAAAATCATTTACAATTTTGGCTAGGAATCTAAAGGAAATATTTTTTATTCTCTTACTTGTAAAGCCTTTCACAATTCTTAAAAAGCTCCTGAATTTTTTGTTCGAAATCTGCATAAGTATTTTTTGTTTTAAATTAGGCCGGCCGTGGGCTATTTGCACCGAAATTTCGGTGCGAATAGACGGGTTTTTTGGTACAAGTAGACACTTCGTTTGGATTATTTGAAATCATTTCAAATTTAAAAATAATTTTGAATTTTTTCTAAACTTCTAAGAAAGTCGCCAACTTACTCAAATTTTTTGTAATAATAATAGGTGTTCAATTGTTATTTATACATCAACATTAAACTATTAGCCTTATAAGTTAAGTTTTGTTTTTAGTTTTGAATATTTGATTTATAATTACTGATTTTAAATTAACAGTCAGATATTTCTAAATATTAAGTCATTGTTCTTTTTCCTAATCAAAATGTTTTAAATGGAATGCTTTAAAAGTGGAACATTTTAGACTGAAACAATATTTAAAATTTAACAAAAGCCTTTAATTATGAAAATATTATTTTCAAGTTATTTTAAAAATGGAAATAGTATATAAAGTTTCAATCGGACGTTTACATGTCTTTAACTAAAAAGCCTTTCCAATTGAAACTGTTTAACTTTTAACGTTAAAAGTCTGGAGATTCTTAAGTTGTAAACATATTTTGAATTGTCTTATAACAACAATTATTATTCACTTTTTAATCCTGAAAGTACAGTTCCATATTAAAAATCAATAATTAATTTATATTCACAGTTAAACCAATAATAATATTTTTTATCAAAAATCTTCGATTTCAAACGCTTCTAACGTTTTATTGTTAAATCTTAGAGACTGCATTTTTAAATTCTTCTGACTAAATGTAAGCTTACAAATTAATATCTAAAATGCAAAAGTTTAAAGTGAAAGATTTTAGAATTACGCATTCTAAACTAAATTATATCATTGAAAAAGATAATGATTTAACTAATAATTTAATAAACGGTTGAAATCAAAGTTGGACAGTTTTTTTTTTAATAAAAATTTTTTAAACTGCCGGTCAAAAAATAAATTCACTGTCATTTCGCGGGTTTTACCGGTCTCAAAAAATTCCCGGTTTCCCGGTCCAGCGGCCACCCTGATTTTTAAGAACAGTTTAAATTTGGTCAAGAAATTTTGAAGTTAGATTAAGGGAAGAATGAATTTCAAAATTGTAGAATTTCTATTGTTAAGGTTTTATTTAAAAGGTATCCAAGTAATATTTTTTCTCCGTATATAAAAAATATATAATTTTTCAACGCTCAAATTATAACAGGTTAAAGACAAGTTCATTACTAAAAAACAATTTAAGTTAAATTAAAAAGAATCCAAATCAATTATTAACAAAATTTCAAAATCAAAAAAATGCTATTAATTTTCGTAAAATTGGAATTATTTCAGAGGAATTTAAGGTAAACGAGAAAAATTCGATTAAATTCATAAAAGTTCAAGGTTAATTAAAAAAAAATTGAAAAAACTTCATTGAATTTAGTAATGAGCTTCGAAAAATTCACGGAAATTCAAAAGAATTTGATGAAATGCATACAAATTCAAGGTGAGGTTAAAAAGTCTAGATCAATTAAATACAAACTATTAAATTTTTTCAAAATACATAGAATTAAGTAGGTTTGAGTAGATTTACAAAAATTCAAGTAAATTAAGAAAATGCAAGATGATTCAAAAGGATTATAAAGAAATCAGGTGAAGTTATAAGAATTTAGGGAAAATTCGAAAAAATAATTTCAAATATATTCAAATCTTTGAAATTCTATTAAAAAGACAATTTATTTAAGTAAAATTTGAGTGAATTAAGAGGAATTTAAGGGAAACGAGAAAAATTCGATGAAATGCATAAAAAACGAAATGAGTTTAAAAAACAATGATAAGTGAACTCAAAACAATTAAAAAACTTTTAAAACACCCATTGAATTGGGTAATACAGACTGAGTGTAGCAGAATTCAATTTCTTTTAAATAATTCTGGATAAATTACTAAGAATTCAGGACAAATTCTGAATGAATTGCAAAAAATATTTAAAAATCTCTTGAAATATTTACAAACCTACTGAAAACTTTTTGAAGCCATTGAAAACGTATGTGCATCTTTTAACACTACCCTCAAATATTGCAAATCCTTTGAAATCACGATAAATTACGGAAAGTAATTAAAAATTACTTGTAATCTTTTTCAATAATCTAAAATATTCCAAATTCTTTTATATCTTTTGAAACCCTTGTAAATTTTTTAAAGTTCTTGAAATAATCAAGGTATTTGAACAACAAGAGCTTGAAATATTTCAAATCCTCTGATTCTTTTATCAATTGATCCTCAGGATAAATGACTAAGAATTAAAAGTGATTGTAACTAATTCAAATTTAGGGATACAAATTTCCGAATATGAATGATTTTGAGAAATTTTGAGGCATCTTAATATATCGTAAAGGATTTTAAGAGATTCGGAAAGATTTCCACGGATATAAATTATTTTAACCGATTTTAAAGGATCTCCCAGGAATATTATGAGGCTTTAAAGATCTTAGGCGACTCCAAGGATTTGCACAGTTTTTAAAAGGATTTAAAATTATTTAAAAAAAAATTTATTTGCAGGATTTTACAAAATATTAGGGAAAATCTGAGTCAGTTTAAAACTTTACAAGTTTAAAAGAAATTAAAAAATATTTCATAAATTTTTGAACAAATTTCCAAATATTTTTAATTTTTTAAAAACTTCTAAAATTCCTAAATATCTTTAAAAATTTTTCCGAATGTTTCCTCTTTCTTTTAATCCTGCAAAATATTTTATTGACAGTATTAGATGGTCTTCTCTTTTTTTCATATCTAATTCTTTTTGCACACTTTTTATTTCTTCATTTCACTTAAAATTTCATTATTAATTAATAAACATAGAATAATTGTTTGTATAGGCTCCAAAAAGTTTTAGTATAGTTTGCGAAGAAAACATCTTCTTTCTTATAAATAAAAATTGGAAATTACTATCATTATAATAAACTGAATATTTTCATTCATCGCAAATTGCCACCTATTCGCATTTTGTCACCTATTTTGGAAAATATGTTGTTCGTTACAGAGAAGAAGACTACACATATTTATCCCATTTATCCAACAATAGTTTTGCAAAATTTATTAATAACTAAATATTTTAAAGTATGGTATCATTTAAATTAATACAGAAATTAAAAAAGTAAACAATTTGAAACTGAGTTGTTTGAAATTGAAACCATTGAACCGTTAAAATATGAAAATATTCAATTTAAACTTTGAATGTTACAACTTTAATTGACCCAATAAAAAAAATTAATTTTTAATTGAAAGTGTTACACTTTTATTTATAAATAACAGTTGAACAAGTATTAATTTTAAACGACTAACAATGAATATAATTTAAGTTCTAATTTGAAGTGTACAGTTTAAACAGCATTTTAAATCGTGCAATTGTTAATACTTCCAACTTAAAAAGCTTAAAATGACAGAATTTAAAACATTTGCAAATTTACTGATTCATTCTTTAATTGAGATTATTGAAAATAACAGCATGATATATAATTTTAACCGGAAATCTTTAAACTGGTCAATTTATAAAAGTCAACAGTTAACATTTGTTCAGTTTAACGGAATTAAAAATTAAATTGTTCACATGAAAAGTTGGAAGCTTCCATCGTATACGTGTAAATTGTTTAGCGTTTAAATTTAAGAAATTTAAGCCTCAATTTTAAAATTCAAAATAGTTCTACTTTGCTTTAATTATTACTTTCCTTGTAGTTAAAATGGTTATCTATTTCTATATTTCCATATGGTTAAAATATATCAATTATTTAGAGGGAGAACTGTATTATCAAAGAATGAAGTTTAATTTATGGTAAGGGATTTCCGCAAAGTTTTTAAGGATTTCATGCGATAACGAAATATTTTCACGCATTTTGAAGGATTTTATTGAAATTTCGAAAATTTGAAGGGATTTAAATAGATTTCAAATTATGTTAAGGGATTTTAGGATAAATAAAGGAGTTTTTATGATTTTCCGTGACTTTTCGTAAAGGACAATAAGGATTTAATATTATAAATTAATAAATGTAATTTTATTACTTATTATTATAAATAAATGTTTAAGGATTACAAACATTTCCGGTGAAATTCTCTTCAAATCCTTTGAAATCCCGTGAAATCTAATGTAATACCTTCAAATCTTCGAAATCCAATTAAAATCTGCAAGATTCGTGAAAATAATTCTGTTCCTCTTAAAATCCTTTAAAATGTATTGAAATATCTCTATAACTATTGAGATCCCTAGAAATCCTTAATAAGCTGCAGAAATTCCTTTAAAAATGATTAATAATGCGAAAATTCTTTGAATTTCGTTAAATATTTTCAAATCTTACGAAATCCTTCAAAATACGTGGACCTGCTTTGGCATCTTTTGAAATCCCGTGAAATTTTATGAGCCTTTCAAATCTTCGAAATCAAATTAAAATCTCCTGACAACCGGTAAAATTCGTGAAAATAATTTTCAATATCTTTAAATCCTTAAAAATCCTTTGGAATTTTCGCATATGTTTTGAAACTCGTTTAAAATTGTTAAGATCCCTGGAAATCCTCTAAAAACTGTGGAAAACCCTTAAAATTCTTTGATATTACGTGAAAGCTTTTTAAGTCCTTAAAATCTTCAAAGTCCTTTAAAAACCATTGAACTCTCTTAACCCCTTAAATAGCATCCAAGTCGTTAAAAACTTAAAAAATCGGTTAAATTTTTCGAAATTCCATTAAAGATTTCCAGATCCCTTCAATCTTTGAAACCCCTTAAAAATTCAGTGGAATATTTTTAATCCGTAGAAATATTTCCGAATCTCTCGAAATTCCTTAAAAAGTATTTTTTGAAATCCTGCATATACTCGAAACCTCTTTAAATATCTTAAAATCCTGTATAATCCCTTGAAATGTTTTGAAATTAAATCCCATGTTTTCTTTTGAAAGATATAGAAATTACGTTAAAAAACCCCTTTAAAACAAATGCGCTTCCTAGAAATTACTTGAAATACTTTCAAAGCTATTCCCGTAACATTCTTAAGATTCCGTGCAATATTTTGGAACAGATGTGAAAAATGACACTTTTATTGGTGAAAAATATTTAAAGAAAGCTGAACCATAAATAAACAAATTCCTAATTTCTTGCGAACATAAGTCGTATTTGAAATCCTTAAAATCTTTCAAATATTTGTGAAAGCTTTCTTAATTTTTTGTTTATGAAATCTTCTGTGACCGTTAGAACTCATTGAAATATTTGTAAAATCTTTCGTATTCGTTTGAAATCATTAACTATTTGCAATTGTTATAATCTTTTAAATGTTTTGCAATATTTAGAGTTCTTATATTCTTGTAGAGTTTATTTGAAATCATTAAAATATTTTTAATTTGTGTGTCATATTCGAAAAACTTTTGTGAAATCTTTGTCAAATATTTCTTCAAAATATTTCACAATCTTTGAAATCTAATGCACTGTACCCATTTTCAAATTTTTAATATCCTTTAAGTCTCTTGCAAGTTTTAAAATCTTTATGAAATTTTCGGGAAATATTTTTAGTATTTTTTAAATCTTTGAAATCTTTTTAAGATATTCAACAATCCTTTCAAATTTTGTAAAATCTTTTAAATATTTCCAAACCTTTTGAAATCTTTAGTAAGTTTTTGTTAAATATCACGAAAAAAGTATACTTGAACATTCTATATAGTATATAGTAAAAAATAAATTATATCTTGACAAATCAAAACCTTTTCTGTAGCAAGATTTCTTCCAAACGAGAAAATTCTTTCATCATAGACAAAAGGATTTGAATTACTTTTCGCATTTCAACAAAATAACGCTTTTAGAAGGGGAAAACAATTAATTCAAGGTTCTCGTGAAAAATTCAAGTAGATAAAAACCCCTTTAAAATATACTAAAAATCCCTTAAAACATGTTAATATCCTTAAAATTACGTAAATTTTTTGAAATACCTTTCTGTCTATGAAATTATTTAAAAACTGATTGAAATCTTTTCACTCGGTGGAAATCTTTTCGAATCTTTCTGAATTCTTTGCAATCTAATATGACTTCTTTTTGAAATATTTAGAAATCCTGTAAAATAAAACTATTGTAATCCCATGAAATCCATAAAAAGGTCTAACTGATAGTTATAAATTATTCTTTCAGGTATAAAAACAACCTTACAGCTTAGGAAATAAATAATTTTAGTGCAAAAAATAATGTTTTTGCTCTAAATTGTAATGTCTTAGTTTCGATTCATAAAACTAAGTGCGTAACGTAAATTGCAAATTTCAGAAAATTATAGGCCCCGAGTCCTATTTTCTATTTTACCTACAAGACAACTGTAAAATTTGTTCTCGATAAAATAAATTATGAGGTAAAGATGGTTCTGTTAATTATTTCCATTGAAACAAATCTTTTCGAGAAAAATAAAAAAAGGTGAAAAAAAATCGAAAAAATCTTTTGTTATTTTCTGAAATCAGTGGGCATTTTTCATTTTACTTACTGGTCGACTCAGTGAAAAATATAAATTGCAATTTTCGACTTATAAAACCCCTGACTGCGTTGTCCCTGGTGGAATTTTTTCCCCAAATAAATACATTAAATTATAATGGAAATTACAACAGGAAAATAGTATTTTTTCCTATTATTTTGACGATATTTGTATTTTGTTTGGGTATATTGTTATATTTTATTGTAGTTTTAATATTTTAGAAAAAGTGTAATAATTTATAGATTTTCCATCAGAATATAATGAAATATTTTCTCCTTAACAATGTTTTAAATATTTTATGATCGTAAAAGAACAAGTTTATGCATTAAAAAATTGATCAATTTATTTGTAAAATATATGTTTTTTTTTAATTTTTCTCAATTGATTAACTGATTAAAAATTGGTATGAAGTTAGTAAAATTATTAATCCAAAACTTCATTGTTGCCTTATTAAAGTCCGGTTACATTGAAATAAAGATTATATTGAATAAAATAAAAAATAAAGTGATTCGTAAATTGGTAATAAAATTCAGTTTTAAAAAATATTGAGAAAAAAAATGATCTCACCTGAACGATCGCTGGATCATTGGGTATCGAGCTAACATTGCTAACTACTCGAATATCCTTTATGTCCGTTCCACGGAAGAGGATGTATTCGTAGATCTGATTTTGGGGTGCAACCGGAATTTGTGTTTCGCGGTCCTCCGTACCGAAAGACCTCACTGTAAAAAGTTAAATAAAAAAAATTCGTAAATAGAAATAGTTAAATATTCAATCTGAAAATATTAATTATCTATCAAAAAATAATAAAGTTTTAACAAGAGTTGAGTTTTTAAACTAACGAGGCAAATTTTTTTTAGAAAACAGTCAACCTTTTAACCCGAAAAAAAAATATTAATTTTCAAACCAAGGCTTACCTTTTAAACCTCAATATATGCAATTTCTACCGAGATAGATTAATTTTCTAAAAAGAAGACTAGAAAAAAGAGATGAATTTTTACTAAGAAAATGAATTTGTTACAAAAAAAGGGAATTTTTAACCAAATACATAAATATCCAACCAACATTTTTATTTTTCAACTATAAAAAATCAGTTTTCAACAAAAAATTGAATAGTTAAATTTTCAGTTAAGAAAAATTAATGTTCAATAAAAACAAACAAAGAAATTGAAATTTTAAATAGTTGAATTTTCAACCATACCGATAATTTTCTACCTGCAAAAATGAAATTTCCATCAAATGGTCGAATCGAAAAATAGAAATAAATATGCAACCAAATAGTTGAATTTTCAAACTAAAATAAAACTAAAAATATTTATCTTCAACCAAGAAAGACGACTTTTCTACCAAAAAATATGCATATTTTGTTCAAAAAATGCATTCACAACAAAATATTTGATCTTTTAACCAAACAATATGACATTTCTAATAATTAGTTGAAGGGACGAATTTCCATACAAAAGACAGTTGAATTTTTAAATTACAAAGATGAATTTTCTACCAAATAGTTGATTATTCGAGAAAAGAAATAAATATCAATTAAACGGTTGCATTTTTAACACAATAATTGAATTTTCAGGCAAGAGTCGAATTTTGAACCAAATAGTTCAATTTGCAATCCAAAGAGATGAATTTTTAATCCATAAAGACGAATTTTTTTGATCAAAAAATGAATTTTAAACAAAAAAAGTTCAATTTATCATCGAAAAACGTGAATTTTCAAGCAAAAAGGACGAATTATACATAAATTTTTAAGTTAATTTGTTAAATGTTTGATCAATAAAATGAATGTTTAACAAAGAAGTTTAACGTTTAATAAAGTAATTGAATTTTCAATTTAAACAATAAGAATTCCCAAAGAAAAATGCAATAAATAATTTCATATGTTAATTTTATCTGCCTACTGGTCCAAATTAACATTATAAAAAAATTGATTAATCTTCTGATTAATTACTGATGGTAATAGTTGAATTTTAAACTAAGAAACATGAATTTTCAGATAAAAATAAAATACTTAAATGTATAGTTCATACAGTAAATTTTCAATCATAAGATGAATTTTTAATTTTTAGATATTAACTAAAAAGATGTTGGTGCAATGCGTAAACCAAATGCGTAAAATTATTTCACATCAGTTTTAAATTTGCACCATTTTAATCTTGCACGGATTCCACATTCGTGATTTCAAATTTACATGAAACCAATCCGGCACAATCCGTGCCAAAAAAAAGTACTTATAAATTTTAAATATCGATTTTTATAACAATTAAATACAAAAAACTTGAAAAATTTTCTATTATCAATGTTTTAACATTTTAATTCACTCTTCCAAGTCAGAATTTTACTTCAATTTACGTCTTTTTTAAAATCCTTGTTTAATTTAGCATTATAATTCTTTTAGAAAATTCCCTGAACAATACACACAGACGAATTTTTAACATAGAAACATAAATTTTCTACTGAATGATCGAATTTTCAAACCAAAAGGTGAAAATTCAGTTTAAAAAACCGTTGAATTTTCAAGCAATTAGTTGAATTTTGAAGACTGAAAGACGATTTTTTTATAAGCGAGTTGAATTTGAATTAAAAATATGAATTTTTAACGAAAAAATAATGAACGTTTAGACAAAAATAGTTGGAACACAGCGGTAAAAAGAGGAATTTGGAATCATTTAGAATGATTCAATCATAAGAAAGTTTGTAATTCTACAATCTCAAATAACAGTTTTAAACAAAAATCAAGAAAACGGACAAGTTTTTTTTTTTAACACAGCGGTAAAAAGAGGAATTTTGAATCATTTAAAAAAATTCATTTATAAGAAATCTTGCTAACATTAACACTGTGAAGAATAATTAAAATCTCAAAAGGTAATATTTTTCATCTAAATATAAGTGAAGCAGATTATAAACATTTGTAATTTCAAATTATTACATTTTTAATGTTGAATTAAAAACTTTTAAATTGTAAATATAAAAAAGAAAAACAGAAACGGAGATTTTTAAACAAAAAGTTGAAATTTCAACTACTCAACTATCTAGTACTGGCGAGAATAATTAACCCAAGAAAATATTTTGAAATTTAAATTAAGTAAAACAGACCATAATCCTGTGTCTAAACAAAAATAATATTCAAATTCTATTATAGGCAGTCAGTGTAAGAACATATACGTATTGTGATCGTTTTATACTTGAAATTCTTTCATTTCTATCCTATAAATTTCAAATACTTTTGATTTAAAAATAAAAAAAGTGGAAATATAACTTTAAAAATTGCATAATTCTTAACAATTTCTAAAAAGTCTGTAATATTTATATCTCAACCAATAAGCACTTCAATTTTTAATAAAAAACAGTTGAATTAGATAAAAAAAAACAAATTGCTAACAAAATAGTTGAAACGTCAACCAAGAAAGATTTATTTTTAAACACAAAAGGTAAAACTTTCATCGAAAAAAGTGAAAACTCAATGAAAAATGTATATATAATAACACAACCAATAAGAACTTTCAATCAAAGAAGATGAAATTAAAAAAAAAGAGATAAACTTCTTAATAAAAAATACGTAAGTATTCACGGAAACAAAACTTTTCACTCCAGAAAGAATAATGTTTTCAACCCAAAACATGAATTTCTAAACGTGAAATATGAATTTTTCAACAAAACAATCGAATCTTTAACCAAAAACAGTTTAATTTACAACAAACCAGCTGTGTTTTTAACCAAACAGAGGAATTTTAAACAAAATACATTAACTTTCAAACCAAATAGTTGAATTTTTAACTAAAAAGGCTAAATTCTTAATAAGAATGGGAATGTTTACATTTATAATTAAATAATTACCTGTCGACGCAACAAACTACAATTGTTAAACAAAATAGATCAAATATCAAACAAAAATGTGAACTTTTAACCAAGAAAATTATTTTGGTAACAAAAAAGACGATTTTTCAATAAAATAAAAGAATTTTTTACCAAAAAGACTAATTTTTAATGAAAACGATGATTTTTTAATAAATTACATGCATGAATTTTAAAACCAGTACTTAAATTTTTAACTAAAAATAGACAAACTAGTTAAATTTGCATTCAAAGAGATGAGTTTTCAAATAAAATTAACTTTTAACTGAAAAAATCAATTTGAAACCAAAAAGATGAATTTTCTACTAAACCTTTCTCAAATATAGGAATGAAGAATTTCTAACCCAATATCTGAATTGAATGCTTAACCAAGAAGATTAGTTTTCCAATGAAAGACGCATTTTCAACTAAAAAATAACATTTTTCAACCAGGAATGAAAGTTAGATTTTCTGTTTAAATAATTAATTTGTTTATCGATAAAAGCAACAATTTTTCACCAAAGTAGTACAATTTTCCACCAAATAGTTGAATCTTCAGACAGATACATGAGTTTTTAAGGAAGAAAATCATTTTTATATCCAAAAACACGAATTTTCAACCAAATAGTCGAATTTTCATGTAAAAAATAAATAAAATTTAAATAAAAAATTCAAGTTACATGTTTAATGTTAAAATAATAATCTTTAACAAAAACAAAAAACGAATTTTAAGCAGTATTTAAACTTCCAACTGAAATGAAGTATTTTCAACAAAATACATGCATTTTGTTATTACTCGCTTAAAATGATATTTATTCTAAGTTAAAAAATTAAACTTTTAACCAAAAATTATCGTCACTGTTAAATACTCAATCATACAACCAAATTTTTGACAAAAAAAAATCATCTTCCCATCAAAAATAGAATATAAGTATCTAAAATAACACTTCGGAGCAAAACTCCTAGTTGTTCCTCCTTTTTCCACCGAATAAATAAAACCCTATTAAATTTTGAAAAATGGAATAAATAAATTTAAAGTCAAAAATTAAATTAATAAAAAAAGACGAATTTTCAACAAAACAGTTGAATTTTCAACAAAATAAATAAATTCAAACCAAGATTTGCAAAAACATTTACTTAACATTGACGCGAATAAATAGAATTTCAACAACATGTTTTGGGTTTCAAACTAAGTAAAACATAACATAAGCATTTGGGTAAACCGAAATCATATCTACAAATCTAATTTTGTCAAGATACACACAAGCCATTGTGAAGAAGGTATACGTATTGTGATCGTTTTTACTTGAAATTCTTCTATTTCTGTTGTGTAAATTTGAAATGCTTCATCAAAGTTCTTAATCTTAAATTACGTTATTTCTTACAATTCTTTCAAAACTCTTAAATTTATTTAAACGAAAAGAGAAAAAAATAGAAACGGGAAAAAGTACCTGACCGCCAAGCTTTTATCACAAAACAAATAATGAAAACATTTTTATTCGATGGATATTTTCTCTGAAGATGAAATATTTATACATTTAAATAAGTCTCCAAAATAATAACGAAATCACCTAAAATATATTTAATAATTTCATAATCCTTAATTTCTAATAAGGTTTATCTAATATTGGCAAGAATTAAACTTTCAAAATCAACAAGAGCCGAACAAATAAGGATTACTAATTCTATAAATGAAGTAATTTAAATGTTTTCGAGCAGAAAGCGATTATAATGGAAAAGCATCACGAAAATAATTCGCATGACTCATCAAATCGTGAAATTGGAGACAATCGTTTAAAATGTGTGAAAAGCCGTTGAGAAATTATAATCTCTATTCGTATATTTACATTACGATTATAACTCCGAAAACAGAGGTAAAAGAGAAGACTCGGTGGTCACCTCAAGGAGACATAAAAATGTAAACATCGAGGAAAGCTTCGTACAATAACAACCAGGCTGAGATAGTACATCAGATTTAATCATCCAGTAAGGAAAGTTTCAATATTTTTCCTTCAATCTTTAACTCAACCTTAAAAATCACAACGTAATATTCCTGCGAATTTTCCCACGCATTCTATTGACCCACTGAAAATCGAGTTCAACAAAGAGAAATCGCAACCGAGCTAAAAGAGATCAAATTCCTTTCACGAAAAAAAGAATATAGTCCAAAATTATCGACTTTTATCAATTCTCAAATCACAAAAAAACGCTAAATTAGCCAAATTTTTAGATTCCTTGACTCAAATTTCGGATAAAATACGACCGGAATATTTTTCACTACTTTTCCTTCCCTTTTAAACGAGAAGTTTCTTAATTACGGCGAATGGACTCGTAAAATACTCTGAAGCCGCATATCCGTTACAAAAGAGTTGTTTTGCACCAGAGTGAACTTGCAAGGTAGCGGGAATTTTGGTAAAAAAAAAAAGTTTTTTCTCCGCGATGTGAGTCGATCGATTTCGGGCCGAAATGAGAAGTAAAAGGAATTTAATGAGAGGAAAGGAAGGGTAAATATAAAAATTATAGCCGGGAATCGGAGCGGCGGGGAAGCAAAATTCGGTATCCATCTTGAAAAAAAACTTACCGTTTGCGAGAGCAATCGTGCATTCTTGCGGATCAACAGTGAAAAGACGTCCCTCGTATCGAATATCCGCCTTCGATATTAAGCTGATCTTCGAGCCCAGCTCCGGCATTCCAGTACTCATTTTGAAATTTGTTTGTTCGCACGGCGATTGCTTTGATATTAAAGGATTCGCGAGACCATCTGCAACTGACGACGTACTACAGCTGATTCTTAAAACGCACTACTGCGCACTACCACTGCGCAGCTTACGCGTGCCACTTCACACATGCGCAGTTGTGATCTCGGACCAAGGAAGCGCGAAATTTTAAATTGTCTTTTTAGTTAAAAAAATTGCGGAGGGAAAATAACTACTTAACATGCAGTCTACAAAAAATACGAATTGTTAACTGACAAAAAATGTAATAAAAATGGAATAGTTTTTATTATATTTTTAAAAAATCTTCAACCAAGAAGATGATTTTTTAATAAAGGAGATTAATTTTCTACAGGAAAAGATGAATTTTTGAATAAAATACATGAATTTTCAATTAAAAAAAAAATAATCAAAAGTGGAATAGTTTAATTTATAATTACAAAAAATTAATTTTCAAAAAAAAAAAAATGCCAACAAAATAGCCTCGGTGGCTCAGTGGTTAGACTGGGTTAGACGCTCGGACTTCACCTCAGAGGTCCGGGGTTTGATCCCTGAGCCGGTACCTCTGGAAATTTTTCTATGT
>JAAAKG020194564.1:0-24252 GCA_010014905.2 Druon quercuslanigerum
TTCGAAATAACTTAATATTTTTTAATAATGAAAAAAAAAATTGTTGTATTTTTAGTCTGGACTTAATCTCACTAAAAAACGAATCCTCTATCCAGATGTTACCTAGCCGTCAGCATTTCGAGATATTCTAACCCCATAGTAGAAAATTTTCGTTTTTCAGCCATATTAAAAAAATAAAATAAAAGCAGCTATTTTTTCTTTAAACTACTCACGCCATCGTTTAGTACGCTTTTTATAATTTTATTGCTGTTATAGATGATAGCAAATCAAAATTTTTTCTCCAAATTATTGAAAATTAACAATTATATTTTCACTCTGAAAAACTAGAATAGATTTCCCATTCTGAAAGAAAAATACTGAAGGAATTCATGGAATTTGAGGATTTTGCAAAATCCACAGAATTGACAGATTTCAAGGAATTCACGGAATTCACATAAAGCCCGGAATTTGCGAATATCATTAAACTAGCAGGATTTATGGAATTTACGGAATTTGACGGAATATCCAGAATACAATGAATTTACGAGATTCAAAGAATTCATGGAATTTACGGAATTCACAGAATTGAAGGAATTCAGAGAATTCTTGGTGTTCGTTGGATTTGAAAAATTCAGAGAATTCATGCAGTTCGTGGAATTCAACGAATTGAATGAATTCACGGAATTCGTGGAATAAACGAAATTCAAGTAGTTTAAGAAAATCAGGAAATTCACGGAATTCACGTAATGAATGAAATTTACTTGATTCACTGAATTCACGGAATTCGCGAAATTTAAGAATTTGAGGAATTCACGAAATCCAAAGAATTCATGGAACTTATGGAATTCATGAAGTTCCAGAAATTCACGGAATTCATGAACCTTACAGAATTTATGGAATTCGAGAATTCATGGTTGAAAATTTAACAATTTTTCTACAAAGACATCCTTTTTGGTTGCATATTCAACTGTTTGGTTAAAAACTTGTCTCTTTTGGTTTAAAATTTATCTGTTTTCGTAGAAATTTAACCTTTTCTAAAAATGTATATTTTTTCCCAAATTTTGGGATAAAAATACTTTTTTTGAAAATTTCCCTATTTGATTAAAAAATTTACCAGTTTTAGTAGAATTTTCATTTGACTTGAATAGTATAGCAACAGTTTAGTTGAAGTTTTAACAACCATGTTACAATAATATAGTTTTGGTCAAAAATTTGGTACAGCATTCAACTATTTTCCTAAAAATTCATATTTTATCATTAAAAATATTATAATTTTAAATAATTAAAAAAAATTTTATACATTAAAATTTATTTTTAAAAATCGTCTTTGGATTAAAAATTAAATTTTTTTCGTAGAAACTTATTTTTTGTTAAAAAAATTCATATTTTGATTTCGAAAAATTAACTGAAATCTTTTAGAAAAAAAGTTGAACTATACATTTTTTTAAATAAATATTTATCTGTTTCATAAACTTTTTTATCCTTTTTTAATAAAAATTTAACAATTCGGTTGACCATGCAACAATTCTGTTAAAAACCAATTACTAAAAACTCCTCTTTTTAGATTTAGAATTATATTTTTGTTATAAAAATTTATTTCTTGTTTTAAAGTTTATATTTTGACCCTGGAAAGTCAACTAAAATCTTTTTGAATAGAAAATCTAACCATTTTTGTAAATTCATCTTTTTGATTTAAAAGTGTATCTGTTTCTGTAGAAATTTAATTTATTTTTTATGAAAATGCAATTTTTTGCTCATAAATTTTTCTTCTTTGATTGAGTAATCAACGACTTTGTTTGAAACATATTGTTGAATCATTTTGTCACAAAATTATTTTTTTAGTGAAGATTATGGTAATGTTAAAAATTCATTCCTATGGTTGAAAATTAAACTATTATGTTGAAAATTTAATCTTTTTTAGTTGGTGGGAATTTACCTTTTTAGATTGAATATTCTACTATTATGTTAAAAATTGAATTATTTGGTTGAAATTTCAAGTATTTCCTTAAAAAGACCTATTTACATAAATAAATAAATTAATTATCATTAAAAAAAAGTATTTTTAAACAATAAAACTAATTTTCTATAAATTAGTTGTATTTAAAATTTTTCAGAAACCAAAGAAGAGAATGCAATTTAAATAGAAGAATTTTCAGCTAAAAATTTAATAGGTTTTTTTCCTACTGCAAATACTTTTACTCGAAAACATAAACAGGTAAATTTTCTGAAAAAGAATTGCATTTTTTAACAAAAAAATTGGTTTCGTACAACAATAAAAAAATTTAACCAAAATACACAAATTATTGTTAATAAAACCGTTTAATTTTCAACTGGGAATAAGATTAATTGTATACCAAAAAAGACAAATTTAAAAAAAACTATATCAATTTTGAACCAAATAGTTGAATTTTCAACCAAGAAGATTAACGTTTAACAAAATAATTAAATTTTTAAGAACACAGTTGAATCTTTAACAAAAAGGTTAATTTTTTACTGAATAAATTAATTTTTAATAAATTATATAAATTCTTCAATTTTGAAACTAAAGGAAAACTAATGATATAAAAAACCGTTATTTTTTAACCAAAAAGGTTAACGTTTAACAAAATAATAAATTTGTCAGCCGAAAAAAATTAATTTTTCACTAAAAAATCTAAAAATTGATATTTTAATTTTAAAACATTGTTTACTAAAAAAAATTTCTAGTTAAATCAAACAGAATTTTGGTTACTCTAACTAGAAAAAATAGTAAGGGCATATGAAAAAAAAAAAATTGTTAATTTACCCAGATAAATTAATTTTTACGGTAAGAGATTAATTTTTGAGCCAAAAAGCTTTATTTTTTCTACAAAAGTTAAATTTTCAAACTTGCAAAAGATTCTTTGGTTATAAATGAAAAAAATGTCTTCCAAAAGGTTGAATTTGTTTCCCAAAAAGTCGGAATTTTTACAAAAGAGTAGCATTTTCATAGAATTACATTTTTTACTACTATGGTCTTATAAAGTAATGCTAAAGATATAAATATTTCAATTTCCGATTTGTCAAACTGGTAGCTCATGAAAGTTTTTCCTTTATACCATTTCCAGTCATTTTTATCATGTACTAGGTTGCATTCTACACTGCGTTAACTGTGGAATTTGTTGGGAATTTTTAGAACTTTTCCTTATGAAAAATTGCCAAATTCAGTTTGAAAACTTGCTTTCTCTCATGAGCTAAATAATTCTTCCGACGTTTTGGGAATATTTAGTCAAGAAGCAAAATATTCCTGCAGCTGTTAGGAATTTTCCCGAATTTACCGATAGGCAATCTTCTATTATCTTATTATCATGGGAAAATTCCCATCATTGTTTGGGATTTTTCCCATAGAATGTTGGGGAAAATTCCTAAAGTGATTGTTTAAAAAGCTTCCCAACGTCGAGTAACAAATCGGTGATACATACCCTGACTACCCAGTACATGCTTGTTTATCTTAAAAAAAATTAACCACTTGCTTCTTTTTGTAGTTTTGAGCTCCCAGCTTGACCGCTCACCCAATTATCAACCACTTCCTGCCTTTCGTCGTGAAGGCCTTTCTGATTCTCCTGGCAGGCCTGCTTCTTCTAGCGGGCCTGCTTCTTCTAGCGGGCCTTATTCTCCTGGCAGGCCTGATTCTCTTGGCAAGCCTGATTCTCCTGGCAGGCGTGATTCTCTTCGCAGACCTGACTCTCCTGGAAGGCCTGATTCTCCTGGCAGAACTTCTTCTTCTGTCGAGCCACTGCACCGTGTAAGTTCCAGGTCTACTCATTCTGCTAGTTCTCCTCTTCGTTTAAGTTCCAGGTCACATAATGCTGCAAAACCTCGTCTTCGTTTAAGGTCTAGGTCTCCTTCTACCTATCCACCCTCTTCTGATCTCGTATTTGGATACTTGCCTGATCAACTAAAATTCATTCGACTTGTGCCCCTCAAGCATCCTGAACTGCAATTCGAAATTCGCAAATACACTTTTCCTTCGGGTAAACCACTTGAATTGAGAGTGAAACATAATAAAGTTGCACGGTTGCCAACCGAAGAACGCAATGTTTTAACAACTTCCACTGGTGACGTAATTGCAATATTTGAGCTTAATAATACAATTCTTCGAGGAATATACACAAGTAATACTGGCGCTCCTAGGCGGGCGAAAATAAATATCGATAGTGGCGAGATTTCCATAATGAACCAAGCTGAAGTCCAACAAATTCCCATAAGTTCGAGAAATTCAGTCTCAAACAATTATAAAATTGTATGTTTAAAAAAATCTTAGTCAAAAATTCTGCATGCTGGTATTTTCATTTTAAACAAAATGCAAAACAAAAAAAGGTGTGTATTCGTCCAGTGTCCCAATGACGACTATCCACAACTGAAAATAATTATTATGGTTTCTAATATCATGTCAGTTAAAAATTTCAGAAGTAATCGTTATTTACAATAAAATCATAATGTATTAGCTTTCTCAAGACCTAAATATTTTGTCAATCCTTCAATCTCTTTCCTCGAAAACACATGGGAATGATTGTTCTTATTCTCTTGTACGCAAATATTATAAAAGATATCCTATCAAGGCTTATCATTATGTATCAATAATAACTTTTCTATATTAGTTAGACTACCCAACAGTAGTTAGGACAAAAGTCTCAAAGTTTAATGACATCTGTTTACAACAAAGAAGCATTTTCGTATTCAAATATATTTTGTCGCATTCATTATGTTGTGTATCTTTAATTCTCATCATTTCGTGTTCACTTTGCTTGTTCATAAACTCATAGAGAATTTCAAAGTGCAAAGGAATATGTGATGGTGCAAAAGGAGATTTGAGATTTCAAAAAATGTTAAGGGGCTGGAAAAGAAGATTTTGGGTTTTAAAGAAACTTTACAGAATAAAAAAGAGATTTCCCTTGCGCTTCCTTATCACTTATAGTTTATTTTATTTGTTATATTTTATTATTGGTAATTTTGTATTGCATATTATCTAAATTCGTAGAATTATTAAATACGAGTTTTTGATGAAAATGACGATTCTTTGACTCGAATGGTAAAGTTAACGTTAGATAAATCAATTTTCTATCAAAAAAGTTAAGCAAATGTTTATTTTAGAATACCATTGTTTTAGTACTTGCCGAAGTGATAAATTCAAATTTAGTTGCTGCAAGAAAAATGATCGTTTTTTCATAACAGATCAATCATAACATAAATTTGGGTACATAAATCTAACTGCTCGCAATTAATCAATCTTAAATACAATAAATTTTAACTTGTAAGCACTTCTGGCCAAAATAATCAAATAAGGACTTTGAAATTGATATTTCGGAAATAATTAAATAAAATAAATCATTGAGAAAGAAAGAAGGTTTCATTTCCGCCACGATTATTTTTTCGGACACATGTCTCGACCCAAAATTTTTGCATGAAAATTTTTGAACTATCTTCGATAGTTCAAAAGTTAGTTTATTCATAGAAAAAAAATTTAAATGGAATTTTTTCGAATTTGTGAAGTTATTACAAGAATTGTATAAACTTATTACACACAAAATTCTTAAGCTTGCTATCATTTAATAATTATGAATGTTATAATGCTGTATTTCAAATATATAAATTGTATACTTGTTATTTAATTTTTTTTGTACATTAACCTAACATAAAGGCGACTTTCTAGAATTAAATTATAGAATCTGTTTATTTTTTATAATTTTTAATTTGAGCAGTGTGTTATCATTCACGAAAAAGCCAGGTTTAGTAGTAGCATCATTAGTAACCTTAATAATATTATTCGCTTATTAGGATCATTCTAATTTGCTAAAGGCTTGTGCCGGAATCAGCATGCAACAAAAAACAAACTTTAACTTCCGGTCAAAGTTCTGTCACTTTATATTATATTATTTATTATTTTAGCCATCAAATAAAAAAAGCATTCTCGCGCGGATAAACAATAAAACGATGAAGGGAAAAACTGTTGGGAGCTGGTAAGGAGAAGTTAAGATGTGAATCGATTATTCAATCTAAAACAATATTCAATAAGGTTGGGCTCTTTATATTGTAATATTATTCTCTTCTATATAAAGAGAGAAATAATATACCTTCGGCACGGTAACCTCAAGATAATTTTATTCTACAAAAATGAAGTCGGGCGCCAGACCTTTCAGATCTTAAAATAAAACCGACAAAGTTAGAATTCTAATTTTCAAATTCTAAAGTCAACTAAAACTAAGCAAATGTCATTTTGAGGTTAGGGTGTACCGGTATTCGAGCTACTATAATATTTCAGGCCAGCTCAGGTCAAAAGTAGGATATATTGGTAGAGGGCGTGGCTTGCAATGGGAAAAGGTTTACACACTATTATTAATAATAACCATACTGTTCAAAATAAGTAAAATCAACGAAACATGGTTTACTGCAAAATTTAAACAGATTATTTCTCTTCAAAATACCATTTCCAACACATTTAGTTCGTCTGTAACAATTCTAAAATTCTTTTACATAATACACATTTTCGGGAAGATAACTTTAAATTACAGTCTCATAATCCATAATATTAACTTATATTAACTCTTTTCTCGATACTTTACGTGCTTAACAATTTGGGGTTAGGGTTGGAACGACTATTTATATTAACGTCATTAAAAAAGGGGATTTAACTACACAATATTAAAAAAAATTACAATGGACGATCTGCTTAATTCAGGTTATGTAATATAGGGGTTCGGCGACTATAGGGGGAATTCAGTTTTAGAGTGCGACAGGACAATAGGCAAAAGGGTAAAATACGTAAATCCGACATAATATAACATGTTACACAAATAATCATCACCATAAAATCAAAAATATTAAAAATGCATACATTATCAAAGTGAAACCAATCGTGTGAAACCTCATGATACAATTTTATAAGCACAAAAAAATTAGGGCTTTCGTGGCCAACGACAATAAATTTATGGACTTTATGGGTCATTCATAAATTAGAATTCAATTGGACTTTCAGGGTAAACAATGTACAAAATTAACTGATCTAATTGGACTTTCAGGGTCAACAATATGATCTAATTCGACTTTCAGGGTCAACATCTCTAAATTTAGAGGTCTCGCAAGATTCAATGCTAATCGGAACATACCGGATCAATTCGATGAGAATCAAGAAGACTCGTCAGGTTCCTCTTCCCCACGTGGTCGATAGCGTCTACACGGGTCCGGCTCAATAAAACTAAGACGACCGCACTCCTCAGAGTTTACAACAAAAAGAGAGTGAGTCTCCGACTTAGATTTCACTCGTCAGATTGCTATTCCCCTCGAGCTTAACGTGAGGTCCTGATTGGTCGCAGCCCCAGTCACTTCCAATAGACTAGACGAGGGAGACTCGACTATGATTGGTGTACAATTATTTGGAACGCTACTTTCGCCATAGGATTTAAATTCAAATAACCGAGGTACATATTTGTCTTTTGATTACTATAATATAGCATACGGCCTGAGCTGTAGAACTTATATATAACGACAATGAAATCTTCTTAAATTCAGAATCTTTGTAGAGTTCTACGCCCGGTAGAGAAGTCTGTAGAACCTCAAAGCTTTTCTTGAGCAATTCGGGCTCTTAGAATCCCAACAATGATCGAATTTCAGAAGTAACCGGTTTAGGTTGGCAGCGAGGGAAAATGGCGGGCGATAGCGCAACTATTCAAACTCAGGCTCCACTCATCGAAGAGAAGCTAATGAATTGAAGTGTCCTGAAATCCTCCATATCTCGACGACCAACGTTTTCCATCGATGATGTTGTTTTCGAGGGGCAGTACATACAATAAAAATAGAAATCCGAACTAATTAGCCTAATATTTAGTTACAAAAATATGAACAAAGCGAGCCGTGGAGCATCGTGCGAACCCTGAGGTGCTAGAAATCTTTTTAATTTACAATTACGATCGATTCTTGTGCGTTGTAAAATCTACAACGTCACAATATTCACCTGAAAATGACTATATCCGCTGATGGGTTTTTAATAACCAAACTTGTTGACAACTAATTCAAGGAAAGTCCTGCAGCATTAGAAAAAAAACTGATATTATGCAACCTGAAGAAGTCATATCAAGATTTGAATATTGTCGTTTAAAAAATGAAGCTTTATTCGTCCCGAACTTGGCTCATTAAAGCTATTGGCAGATTACGAAATTTGGCAATGGACTTACGAGGCGTAAGTTGGAGGCTTAAGTAACAAGAGCTGCTCAGTAATACTGCATGAAATCGTCTTTTTTCGGCGCATGTGCCAGCAATATGTAGATACGACGCCGCATGGTATACCTGCTTTATACCAGCGTCGACTGTTTGTTAGTTCGTACAGAGCCTTGAGCTGTACGGTCTTACAAGTTTCTGATGTATATTGTAATTCCGAATAAACACCTAGGGCAGCATCTTATGTCAGAGGCGATATTAAATTTAGTGGATTACCAAGGTTTTTTCTATAAAAAAAGATAGGGCACCATTTGTCAGGCAGGCACTATTCTATAGTGATCTTGTGAAATACTGCTGTGTTAAACGATCTCAATTGCTCATCGGATAATGCCACATACGCTAATACATGGTAACTAAGCGAATGCCAAAGTTGGAAGGTGACAACCACAGTCAACAGGTTTTTTTTCCACCCAGAGTTTTAAACGAATTTGTTTTGCATACTAAGTGCTATGTAGATGACCTGGCTTTCCTGGTACCAGTGTAACATGTTAGAACCTCAGACAGTCGTTTATCCATTAACGCGGAAGAGATGGAGCTCATGCATTTTACCAGCAGAAGGAAGCTTTCTACCGTTTACAATTTTACATTCTACGTTAGGGGAGCAGAATTTTTGAAACAGAAAACTGTATGGGTTTAATATTTATCCCTAAATTAAGCTGGAAAAGGCGCGATAAACATGTCGCTCATGTACGTTTTTATAATATAGATTGTCAAAAAAGAAATCTAGAGTCTCATAGTAGGAAATAACCTTAGTGATGTAGGGGTGACAATTCTACATGGTACTATTCTCACTATCAAACTGATGCTTAGTTGAGGATATTATCCTTCATAAACCGGTTTAGGATCATTTTCCTTAAAGGACGAGAATGGTATAATCAGGATGGGGAAAGAATGATTCAGATGATGTGGTCTGGTTTGGTAGCAAAAGGGCTCTAATAGTTGAAATAATAGCTATTCAAACTCGATAGATTGTATGAGTATTGTAAGATCAATTATTTTCAGGTCAATATAGGCTACATGAAAATTTTAAGCACCGGTAAGAAAGGGCGTCAGATGTAGGTAAATCTAATGCAGCAGAAAATTCTCGTATTTATTCGATTTTCAAACTGACACTTGTTCATGGCATCCTATTGTTTGACGCAATAAAAAGTACTGAAGGATAGGCAAGCCTCTTAGATGATGGTTTTTAGTTTTCAATTTAATTTTTGATTTGATTGAAAAAATCTTGAAGATGCTTCATAATCGATCACCGCAAAAATGCTACTGGAGATCAAAGGATCTAGGCCAATTGGATGTCGCGAAAGTTAATAAACAAAAATATATTCAGGGACACGAAGTTAAGAATATGTTTCTGCAAATAGGGTCGGGGGCGAATGGAAATCTCCTTCTCTCTCCTCCTCACAAGATCATAAAATGGATTCGATAAGAGAGTATGATGAGAATCTTTACCAAATTGATCTTTAGAGGATCTACTTAGACTCACCAAAAAAAATTCAATTACATTTGCTATCAATATATTTGTAAGTAAGAATATCTGTCACTCATTGGTAAAATAACATGCTCTTGTCAACGATAGATAATTATGTTCAAATAGAATGTACACTTGTGCAAGAACTGAGAAATACCTTGTATAAAATACTGATTACTCTGAAAACTAGCCATATTAAAGAGGCAAATACAAATTTCAATTAATATATTTGAAGGTTTTCAAATTACAGCAGTTAGAATTTATATAGTGACAATTGTTACTGCTAGAAGCTGTAAATTTGTATGTATCAATGTATTCTGATACAAATAAAGTAAATTAGAATACAAATATTGTAAAATTTTTTTTCCGTATTCGCTGATTACACTTGTTTCCTTGAAACTGATTACAATGAAATGTAAATATTTCAGAAGAACAAACTAAAAGCCTATATTCTATCAGATAACGAGTTTAGGATGCATTGTACGTAAAACCTATTAACCTTTCTCCAATCTGTGATAATTATTATTTTGACATTCATCAGTCGTTTCTATATATTATATTTGGGAATACAATAATATAATATATTTTCAGTTGTATAAACTTTTTTTATGCTATTCACGTATTAGGATTCAAGCGTTTAATTTTAATTATATCTTAATTGTTATTTCCTTTCCAACCTCATTTCGTGTATTATTTCAGTTAGAATGCTAACTTAATCGTAATATTTTTTACATTGTCTTTAAAGTTTAGCTTCTTGTAAAACTACCGATAGTTTGCGATAAAATGTGAAATATTAATTTTTCGTTGCTATATTTTTTATAATAACTGGAACGTTCTTAAAAAACAATTTTTCTTTTTTCTAATTTCTACGATGAACTGGATGTTAGGGTGTCATCGAATGATGAGTTCAGAAAACTTAAGTAGCTTAACTATTCCATAGGGATGTTGGCTATTACAGATAAGATTAACGATCCCGCTGCTGCTCAGATTATCCTCATATTTCCTATGAAAAGACAGAAATTAGAGATTATTAGTTGTTTAAATGATTCCTGATTGTCCTAAGCTAAAAATAATAATTAAAAAATGTACTAAGTTTTAATAGACAAATGCAACTCTCAACATTCGTGATTTCTGTCATAATAATTGTTTAAAAACCTCAAGCTTAGTTTTAAAACACTTCAAAGCATAAATTTCACCGCATAATAGCCATTGATGCTAAAAAAAGTTTTTTTAAAGTTGTGTATGCCATCAGAGGGTGCAGTGCTTTTCAGAAATTGTCCAAGGTGGAGCTAAGTATTGACTTGACCCCTCTGAAATCAAAGGATTAAATTGATCAGACAGTTCTTCTAAATCTATATCTTTAGGAAAACATTAAAATCTTTGTCGAGCATTCAAAATGTTTTTAAAATAATTGGAAATATTTGTGAAATTGCTGAAATTTTTGATAAACCATTGAATCCTGTGAAATCTGGTAAATATATTCAAAATACTTGCGAAATACTTCAAATATTTTATAAATTTGAATAATATTTTTTAAATGCTTAAAACCGTCGAAAAATCATTCAAATCCGTGAAATCTTTAAAATCTATCCGAAATATTTTTAAGACCTATAAAAGCTTTTGAATATCTTTGAGATATCATTGAAAGTTTTGTGAACTCGTTGTAAATTTTTGCAAAATCTTTCAAATATTTCATAAATATTTGATAATATTTTTTTAATGATTTATGAAATGAAATTTTTTAGTGACATTTTGGAAATCTTTAATAAATATTTAAAATATTTACAAAATAATTGAAATATTTTTTAATCATTTGTGAAATTATGAAAATCGTTGTGAAATCATTTATTTTTATTTAATATTTGAAAAGATGATTAAAATCTTTATGAATTCTTAGCAAAATCATTAAAATCTTTGTGAAATCTCGTAAATCTATCCAAAATACTTGAAAAATAATAAAAATTTGTATAAATCTTTAAAATTTTAGGAAAATAATGGACAGCCTTCAAAATATTTTTGCAGTATTAGGTACATTTTGAAAACTGTTGAAAACTTTCAAATATTTTTTTTTAAATTTGTGAAATTTTTGTGAAATCATTAACAGTTAATTTATGATTTGAATGTATCAAAAATCTTTGTGAAATATTTTTGAAACAATGAAATATTTTGAAAAATTTGGTAATATTTGTAAAATTATTAAAATCTTTGGGAAATCACTCATATTTTTTTAGTATCTTTTAAGTCTGTGCAAAATCATTCAGAAATATTTTATACGAAAAAAGCCAAGGCAAGAAAATTTTTTTCTTTTTACGCACACCCTACAAGATTACCTTGACTGGGTTTTAAATTTTTATAAAAAATAGAGAATTTTAATTTGTATTGCACAAAAAACGACGAATATTGGCCACAACAAAATTATGCAACCTAAAAATATCTACCAATTTTTTATGGCATTTTGATAGGATGTGTAATTATTGTTTTATTTTTAAAAAATAACATAATTATTGAAAAAATCAGCCAGGTAAATGGTCAAATTCTCGTCAATTAAAAATATTTTTACAATGTTTGGGAATATTTGTGAAATTGTTGAAATCTTTGATAAATCATAAAGCCTGTAACATCTGGTGAATCTATCCGAAGTCTTTGCAAAATATTTTAAATATTTTATAAATATTTAATAGTATATTTTAAAATATTGTAATCTTTAGAAATTACTTGAAGTCTGTCACGTTTTTTAAATCTATCCGACATCTGTACGAAATATTTGATAAAATTGGTAAAGTTGTTTAATGATTTCCTAAGGACTTCTATTTTTAAAAGTCTATCTTTGAAACATTTGTAAAATTATCAAAATCGTTGTGAAATAATTTAACTTATAACAATGAAAAACCTTTATAATTTCTATAAAATATAGATATAAATAAAAAATTTTGATAGAAGTCTTTTGAAACATTCTGAAATACTTCAATTCCATTGATATCTTTTTAAAAAATCCCTTTATACGTTTAAATGTTTTTGCAAGTGCCTGCGAGTGGTTTAAAATATCCCTAAATATTTTAAAACCTTCGAAAATCCATGAAACTCCTGAAATCAATTAAAAAATTCTTTATAATGTATTAAAATAACCAAAAATATTTAAAATCCTCTTAAATCTTTTGAAACTTTTGAAATATTTTAAAATTGCGAAGGAATTTGAACAAAAATAATTTAAAACATTTCACATCTTGCTACCATTTTCTCAATTGATCCTCAATATCATTAAAAAAGCAGTAAAAATAATCAAAAATTAATTGGTTGGAAAAATTCCTTGCAAATTTCGCAAAGAAATTTTTATATAACAAGACGAAATCAGTTCAAGCCAAGAAGATCCTGGCGCCCTTTAAGGGCGCCAGCTTAAAAGAGAATTTAAAAATACCTCAAATGATTTCCAAAATTGTCAAGTAAATAATCTGGAAGATTTTCAGGCTTTTCTAAAATTTTCCAGATGTATTAAAAATTGGAACAAAAATTCGAATCATTTCAAAAGATATTCCGAAGTTTGAAATAATTCTAAAAAAAATTGAGATGACAAGATTACAAATAATTAAAACTAAAATTATTCACGAAAATTGTACTAGGATTTGTATGAAAATTAATCATGGTTGTTTATTCTAGAAAATTAATTTTAAGAGTTTCTCGGAAATGTTTTTATGAGTTAAGGTTTAAAAAATTATTTTGTATAGAATACGTGAGACTAAAAAAAAAATTAGAAGACTAAATTAAAATTGAAGAATTATTACTTTAGAAAAAATTTGATAAAGTTTTAAATATATTAATAAGTTTTGAACAAATTCAAAGATTATTTAAAATTTGCAATGATTCTAGAATTTGTTGGGAAAAATTTATATTTTTGAAGATTTTTAAATAAGATTCTAATGTTTTCAAATGGTTTTTTTTAAGTTTTTATGTTAATAGAGAAATATACATAAGGTTTCCGTTAACATTTTTAATGATTTTTCTTTTTAAAAAACAATTTTAAACGAATATTTAAAAATATTTCAAAACAAGCTATAATGTACAAAAAACAATTGAACGGTTATTAATTTGTAACAACAAGAAATAAAAAAAATTTTATTTCTAATTGAAAAAGTTTTAATTTAAAAAAATGTAATAATTCAAGTTTTAATCCTTTTCACTTAAAACTGCATAAAATGATTAAATTTTGTAAATTTTTCAAATTTGTTGATTTATTCCTTTAGTTAAGTGTGTTAAGAATTATAGCGTGCACTATTTTTTGAACCTTTGATCTGTAAAATGTATGAAAGTTAACATTTTTTATTTCAATTTACCCATATTTAATTTAAAATGTAGAAATGAAAAATTAATCATTTAAAAAGAAGTCTTTTTAAAATTCTACTTCAAAAGATTGTAAAAGATTTCCACAATTTAAAAAAAAAAAGTAAAAAATTTTTAGGATTTTTTTAATTTTGCAGGATTTTAAAAGTTTAAGGGAAAATTCGAACGATATAAAAAGTTTTTTAAGGGTTTCAAAAGAATATAAAAAATAAAATAAAAATGAAAAAATTATTCCATAAAGTGTTCAACAAAATGTAGGTTTTTGAAGATTTTGAAATCAAAAGTTGAAACTATATCATCATTTTGAAAGCCTGAACAACAAGATTAAAATTAAAATATAATAATAAATATATAATAAAATTGAAGTGAAAAATGGGTTTTATTTTAAGTGTAGCCTATACCTTATTACCGATTTCCATGTTTGAATGGAATTTTTGCGAATCAAGAAATTATTAATATTTATTTTTTCTGAATAAAATTGCCACTCTAAAAATTAAAGCTTCAAACCAAAATTAAACACGGCAAACTTCTATACTTAATTCTTTTCGAATCTTTAGACGGTAAAATTTTGTTTTTAAAATTTAAGCATTATTAGTTAAATAATGTTTAATCTATAGAAAATCTAAAAGAACACCTAAAAACATGAATTTAATAAATATAGTAAATATAGAATGCGTAGCGTGTGGCGTGAGCGTCGGCGTTGGAAACAGAGCGTGTATAGGCCTTAAAGAACATTCTCCGAAAATATTATTATAAAGTTCCAAAAACTGATTAACTGAGCGCGAAATAAAGGGAAAAACAAAATTATTGTATTTCAAGTCATTTTTTTCGGCAATAAGAGGTAACATCACAATAGGGTAGGCGTCACTCACTCGGTGGGAAAGGGAGTCGTGTGAGGAAGGGGTTATAGAATTTTTAGATTGATTTAGAATTCTCGTGTTATTCATTTAAATAACACGTTGATTCCGCAACACTGCTCTGAATCAGGCTGCTGATCAATCTCTCTAGCAATCACCCTGAGTGAAGATCCTCACAGAGTCGTCATGTGAGGTTCTTCACTTGGGTTAATTAGTGTCCAAGGTACGTATTTGTTTTTAGGCTAATTTTTCCTTCAAACTCGTTTTTTATTTTCTTCTCTTCTTCTGCTCTATTTTTATCTTTGCTTTTTCTAATTAATCGCTTGAGTATCCTCTTTTTGCGTCTGTAATAATTTATACGTCTATTTCTTTGCTTATCGATAAGACCTGTTGTGTTCAAAGTTCTCCTGTACGCTTCTTTCTTTGTTTTTTTTTTGGCAGCCGCGATTTCATCATTCCACCATGCATCACCAAACATTCTTCCTACATCCGCGTTACCACACACTTCGATCGCACATCTAACAATGATATCCCGGAAGATAGTCCACGCACCTTTTATATCTTTATTCCACATAAGCGCCTCTTAAGTTGCCTTACCTATGCTTTCGATTATCTTATTTTGTAAATCTATCCGCACATCCGATTTCTGTAGGTTCTCAATTTTGATTCGCGTTTGTTTTGCTTTCTGGGTTTTTTTTCTCCATCCTCGACCTAAGTTAATTTGGAAGATTAGAAGGTAATGATCAGTATTGCATTAAGATCCCCTCATGACCCTTGCATCTTTGACCAGCTCTCTTATTCTTTCATCCGCAACAACAAAGTCAAATATGCTGTGGCTATTTCCTTTAGACCAGGTATATATGTTTATCATTATATGCCTTAACCAAGTATTTGTAATGAACAGACCCTTTTGTAAGCATAAGCCAACTAATTTGTCTCCGTTATAGTTTGTTCTTAGATCCCAAAGATCACCTAGTACTCTTCCTGTATCCTGATTTTGGATGCCAACCCATCCATTTATATCTCTTAGCAGAATTATTCTATCACTATGATCAAAAATAATTATCGTATCATTTAAAGTGTCCCAGAAGGCGTCTTTTACTTCTCTGAGATCACATTTAACTGGCGCGAAACATGCTATGATAAATAATCTTCTGATTCCTACTTTCATCTAGCCCACAGTAATCTAAGAAATACGAAATCATGATCTCGGAGATGCTAATTCGTTCTTTCATTCAAAACGAAACCTACTCTTTGCCTTCTATGTGTTTCACTAACTACTCTTGACAATATTTCAAACCAGCCTTTCAACAACCGGTTTTCTATATCCCTACTTTCGCATTCCATGTTCTTTGCTTCACGAACACCTAACATATCTAGTTTTCTTACGTGCATAGTTTCTCGTAAATTTTTTAACTTGAAATCATTCACCGCCCTAGAATTCCATGCACACAGTCTCCATTCGTCGCCTGAAACTTGGCATTTACATTTACCGCATGCATGCCTTTTGTCAATTAAAGTTTCAGTCCTTTATGAGGCTATTTTATTGTTCGTATTATTAACGTCCGTCCTATCAAACTTCAGTTACTAAGGATTGAGTGGTAAGGGGTGGGGGTGGAACTGATTGAGTCGTTTAGGGTTGCTGTTTTTATACTAAGAATATCACCAGTCTTCAGCAGCATTTCACTAGATGGGAGTTTATTTGATCCCATCTTATAATATTCATAGCATTTAAAGAAACCGTTAGAAAAATGCTTTTAAAAGCCATTACGAGCAGGATATTCCAATTTTCAAAGGTATTTTGAATATTTAAAAATGACACCTATAGTTAAAAAAATTGCAATTTAATTTTCTGCTACAATATTTAGTAGTAAATGATTAAATTAACGTATTTTTGAGGTTATTGCTTGAATTTCGTAGATCTCTATTCTGCAGTTTTTATTTTCGCGGTAAAAACTTTGATAAACTTTAAACAGTAGGCAATATACTTATTGGTAAATCTCTTGTTCCCAAACTTGTGCAAAGTACTTTTATCTGTTTCCGGAAATAAAAGTAGGACGTTGGTAAAATATTAAAGGCATTAAAATAATAATGAATCAACTGTTTATTGTAAGCAATTATTTCTCTTTAAATTTTGATGCAAATTCTTTATTAATGGTAAAAGCTGGATAACTAGAATTTACGTTTAGTGATACATTGTTTTAATTGAATAATTAGCGTAGAAGAATGATGTTCACACATGTTTAAAAACTCGGTATTTAAAATGTTTAGAAATTGGATGTCGCTTGCCTAAAGGAGTTTCCGTGATTTCGTCTTCATTCATTTCCAAAATCGCACCACTGTTTATGTTTATCTTTGCCCGTTTTGCAGGAAAAGTATTAGTTTTATATATTCCACGAAGAACTGTATTATTACTCTCAAATATTGCAAAGATATCACCCGTAGATGTTGTCAAAACATTGCGTTCAGTGCCTGGCATGGGTGCAGCTTTACCACGTGCTCCTTTCAGTTGAAGTGGTAGACCGGCAGGAAAAGTGTATTTACGAATTTCGAATTTTCGTGGCGGATTCGTAAGGGAAATAAGGCGAACAAAACGTAATTGCTCAGGTGAATATCCATGTACGAAATCAGGACGATGGCAGGTCCGAAAAGTCCTTGATCCAGAACAAATAGAAGGCTGGGCAGTAGGGGGCGACCTTGACTTAACACGAATAGAAGGCTCGCCTGGAGGAGGAGACCTTGACCTTGCACTAGGAAGTGTCACTGCCGAAAAAGGAGAGCTAATGTCAATGTCCGATCTGTCAGGATAAAGCGTAGCATCAAAAAAATTACGATAGTCGGGAGTAGCAGTAGTGCCGAAACGAAGATCAACAGGAATAGGTTCGCCATTAGGCAAAAAGTCGAACTGGCAACTGAGATCTGTAACAAGAAATTATTTCTATAGTTTTTAATACTGTATAAGACAAGAGAGTTTATTTCTTTTAATTCATTTTTTTTGTTTAATTTTTATCTTGAGGTAAAAAAACACTTTAGCTAAAATGTGGAGTTTTATCTTCCAAATACTGATAAAGACTTTACAGAAGGTCTATTTTTTATTAAAAATAAATTCCAATTATTTTTTCGTTATCACCCTACAAATAAAATTTGTTAACATTATTATCTTTTTGCGATGTTTTCAGCTTCTTAAAGTTTGAAAATTCTATCGTAATTTTCAATATAGGATATACTAATTATAGGTCCTTATTTTAGAATTTGACGTACGCATTTCTTTTTATTTTACCACACCTTGACCAAATTCCAGCTGGCTGAATAAACCAAACTCTTATATAATATTAATTTTTTTATTTCGAACAAAGTGTATTATTAACGCAGGCCCACAAAACAAATTTTTTCTGTGTCTTTAAGGCTAATATATAATTCCTATTTATTTTTTCTCGCTCTAACGAAATATAAAAACCGTTTAACCTTTACACTTCAGGATTTTGACATTACCTCAAAAACACGCAATTAACTACTAAAACCATAAAACTTATTTATCCTGTACCATTGTCACCTTCCTCCCCTTTATCTCGTAATCTTATAACCTAATGGCTACATAATCCCCTCACCTTGTAATAATATAACCTCATAACAACAAAATCCCGTATGCTTATTCAGAAAAAGGACAAGGACTACCTCAACTCTTCGTCGGCAACACTCCGCCTGCAGGGCAGCGCGCCTTCGCTGATTTAGTTACATCAGAGAATCGGAGTGGATCATACCATACATCTTCCTTAGAAGCAGTATTCTCAGTAACTTTAGTATTCTCTAAGGTAGCAGGATTTTAAATTCCAGAGAAAAATGGTAGCTCTTTTCAAGATTGCAATCGTAAAAAGAAGTAGTGGTTGTAACAGTAGTAGTAGTAGCATAAATACTAGTAGTAGTAGTAGTAGTAGTAGTAGTAGTTTTTTTTATAGTAGGAGGGAAAACTTTGCATAGGCACCCAGACCAGCAATTGTCTATCCCAGCAGTAAACTACTGAGATAGACGATTCTTGGTATGGGCAGTGTCAGATTCTTACTGACTAAACCCCCCCTTCCGCCAACCCATGTCCGCGGAATCCGCTTTTGCATTACTTTAAGGATATGGGGATAAGGTTTCTAAGCCATGCTTCGGCTTCCTGCTGTTTTGCCAACTTGGACTTCTTATTTATTCCCTTCTAGAGGCTTCCTTGAAAGGGTGGCCTCCCTAAAGGACAAGCACCTCATTGTCCCCGGGCGATGGTCTGTCCGGAGCTTCTCGTTACGCGCAGCACAGAGGAAGCACTGTGAACGCTCGCGCACTCCATAGACTTGTCGCCCTCCACGCCGCATGTCCAGCACGACTTTGTCCTGTCCGGACCTCCGCAATTAGCCGCCATATGACCGAAGCCCAGGCAGCGGAAACGCCGTTGGGTCACCGTCTTTTTGCGCACCCTACAGGACATCCATCCAACTCTGAGATTCCCTATGCGCAACAGCCTGGAAGCCAGTTCCTCGCTGAGCTCCACGTAGGGCTTTAGGTGGCCTCTGAAAGCCCTCTTCGTCAAATTGACCTTACCTTCACTAGTGTCCACGTCACTAAAATGACGTTGGACAGCCTTCTTCATTTCCTCCAAATTCGTTGACAAGTCGATGTCTAGGACCTCGACTTCAGTACGTGAACCTAGCTCCCGTACCGAGTTTTCGTCCCCTACGACCTCCCTAATAGCGAAGGACAGCTTTTTCCTGCCAACTGCAGAACGCCGCACCTCGATCACGATCTCACCTTTACTTGTCTCCCTGACTGCCCTGATTTGGACACCAAGGGTGTCAGGGTTAACCTTCTTTTTGAGATATTTCAAGATCAAAGCATAGCTTAACCCTTCAGCCGGTCGAAGTCGTGGCCGCAGGGGCATTTCGCATCTTCTGCTTCTTCGGTCTTGGCTTCGAAAAAATAGTCTCAATAAGACTCAGAGAGGGTTCCCTTTCTCGCTTCCCATGATGTGGAAAGGATGCTTTCTCAGTTTCTTCAGTCTGAGTACCGACCTGACTAGTGTAAGGCTTCGCCTTATCAATTCGGGCCAGTACCCTCCGCCTTGCGGTGTCTCCTACACTCTCAATAGAGTTCAGAAAGAGCGATGCCGAAACATATACGTCTTCTTTCAAAACAGACGTGACGTTTCGCGCCTTCTCCAGTCCTTCTCTGATAGGAAGAAACATATTTTTCTTCGTATCACAGAATTCCTGCATTCCCTTTAAAATAGCTATTTAATGGATTTTTCCACCTTCATTTGGTTCTCCTAATTTTTGGCCAAATCCACCAAAGCCTGCTTCATTCTCCTCACATCTTTCTCCTCCGTCAAACCCTCCTAGTCATCACATATACTACGTTCTAATTCTTCTGTAAATTGTTCCATATTAATCCCACGAGAAGCTAGGGAAGTTAAAGATCCACCCACGCAGAGCCCCGCATGCGGGGAAAAGGTCTAAATACTCTAGAAAGTGACCTGGTATCCTAGAGACACCGTTTGCGACACCACTTTCTGGTGCCACTCAGTGTTTTTTCTTATTCTGAAAGAGTTTACGGGATTTTGAGGTTATGGGGTTTATTATAAAGAAGTAAGGGGATTTGGAAGGCATGAGGTTATATTGTTCCCAGATTAAGAGGATGAGGTTGAAAATGGTACAGGATAATAAATTATTACGGTTTCAGTCGTCTATTGGGTGTTTTTAACGTAAACTCAAGATCCTGACATCCAAGGTTAAAAAGGTTTGCTCATTCGGTTCAAGCGTGACAATAATACACAGAAATATCATATTTGCACCCAAGATTCAACATTTTTTTTCTGGGCCTGTGTAATAATAGCTTGATGGAATGACAGTGTTGATCTAAGAGTCGTGATATGGTATTTAGTCTGTATTAAAATACGAGATTGCGCTTGGTGACACCAAGCCTCATTAGGAATACATAATAGAAGTAAATTAGTTGCCTAGCGGAAAAGCATATTAAAGATGAAATATTTTCGTTAAAATAAAAGGAAAATATGAGAATTGTGTTATTTTACTTACATGCGTCATGAAATTAATAAATTGAGATAAGCATTATTGGAGTTGGGTTAAGACTTTTTTCGTTCTTTTGCTATGGAAAAAGTAAGGCTAAAAATTTTTTTTCAAGATAGATTATTGTTAGCTAATCGAATAGAATAAAAGTAAGATTATTACTTCGTCAATTTATGCAATAAATTTTAGTGTTTAAAACGTTGTTGTTTTTAGGAGAAATGTAGAAGTTTTTTTGCGTGGCTTAAAAGGTAGCATACATCATCAGCAATGTATGTGTGAAGGAGTTTAATAAGTCATTTTTTGTGAGGTGGCTTTTGGGTGTTAGTATGATAGTATTTGTTTGGTGAGCCATTCAACTTTTGTTATCAATTTTTCTTTAAAAACTTTCTGAAATTTATTAACGATATTGTTTTGACAATCAAAATGGCGTTAAAGTAATTTTTTTATATCTTTTATATTAAAGAGTTTTATTTATATTTTTTTATCTTACTTTAGACTTTTCTAAGGCCAAAATTTAAATTATTGATTTCTAATTTTGAAATTTTAATTTATAAATCTATGAAGCTTTTGTTAAAGTATCTTTTACATTTAGGATGATTAAAATCAATATATGGTTGTACGTTAATAATATGTGCCGGAAGATATCCCTGTGAACGGCTTTTTCGTAAAAAACGGTTTTAGTTACTCAGCTTAGACAAGATTTTATTTTTTCTAATCCAGGTGTGTAGGTGTAAAATGATCTCTTCTCCATCATAGTTCCTTAGTAAGTAGCAAAGCAAGTCGTGTAAACAAAGGTAAAAAAAAGAATGAGCACGATAATTATTTTGAGACGCTTCGGCCTCGGTTTGGACCCTCATCAGTCAAAGAAACAAACAATTACTAAGACTTTAAAAAATAATTCAAATAATGTAAAAACTATTTTTAAATTTTTTTAAAAATAAAATAAGGGTTATCACATAAAAGCAGAGCCTTAATTTTAAAGCAATTTTATAGTACTAAGAAAAATAAAAAATAAATAAGAAAATAAATAATAAAGGTCAAAAGCACCACATACCGTTTAAAGCGAAGGCGACTGACTGAAAAACTGCAAGTGAGTTACGAAAATTCAATAAATAAATAAATTAATTAATTAAATGAAACTTTATCAATAATAATTATTATAATCTTGTAAGAGGTTTGTAAATGACGGGAAATAAATTGTATCCATATCTTAGATTAACAGTACTAGGTACTTTCTTGATTAAACAGTTTTCAATTATCTTTCTACGAGCTCCGTTGGTCTCCATTGATAATATTTAGAAATTTTCTAAATCAAAATTACGGCCATTGTCAATTTAAATTTTAGAGGGAGCAGTATGAGCAACTGAATCAGGATTGGAGAATAGCTTGGGAAACCTCTATCTTTTAAAGTATCTCTGAATAAATTAATTATTTTAATTCTAAATTCTGGATCGGTTAATATTAATAATTCTGTGAGAAAGGCTAGGGGCTAAACCAACTATTTGGTTAATAGGATGAAAAGCGTTAAAATTTAAGTAACAACTAGACCAAGTTTTCTTTTGACACCAATGAATTATTACAAAACCATTACATCTAATAACAACTGTGTAAAAAAACTAATATTTAATTCTGAAATATTAAACCATTTAAAAACCACACAGTTAATAACATAAGGTATAGCAATTTTATTAAACATGGAAACTACATCTTAACGAACTAAAACGTGATTAAGAGGGATACTAAAGACTTAATTTTTTTAAAAGGATAAGCTATCTATGAAATATGAATCATTTTTTCCGAGAACATTATTTTTAATTTTAGACAAAAAGGCAGATGATTTCTGAAGAGGACCATTAATAGTGGAAGCAATGAGTCTTAGTGGCCGTCAGGAGAAATGAAATTAATTAATTCTAATTCAGACTCTACATTATTGTTTGTATCCTTTAAAGTATTAGTAAATTTAAATTTGGATAAATTATTACCAAAGAAAGTATTAAAGGTACAACATTATTAACATTTGGAATTTCATACATTGTAAAAAATGTGGGGATTCTTCCAAATAGCTTCCTTTTTCTTTGCACATGATTACTCTCGGCTTCTCAAGAAGTGGCCAACTATCAAATACAAACAAGCTATTCTATAAAACCAACAAATTTTTCTTCTACGCTGCAGAATATCCGGTTTAATTCCTTTAAATATTAACCCTAATTTAAAAATTCGAAATTTTATTTCTTCAATTTAAAAAATTCATTTAAGTTAAATCGCCTTTTTTTATTGATCTCTTAACGTCTTAAATTTAGAAATTTATGAAATACATTCTGCTATAAGTAGGAATATTTTTAAGGTAAATCAAATCAAAAATACTATAAGGAATGTCCTTAATTTTCAAAAAGCTTCGTAATTCTAAAATTCATGTTAATAGAAATGGGTTTGTAAATCTCACTATGTTATTTCTCAAGAAGTCATTGATTTGCTGTTTTCAGGACCTAAGCTTTCACCAAATATTAACAACATTAATTACCTATACACGACTTAAATTTGAGTCTACACCGTATTTTAAGGTGATACGTGAGTTTGAACTAAGAAAGCTAGTTGTAATGTTTACTGGTACTGATGAAGTCAATGTCACGATTGCTAAATTGTGTGTTCTTTAGATTGCCTAAGATTTCTGAATTAACTGACCTTCCAGATTAGTATTTCTTAAATTGCATTGAATTACGTTTAAATTCCACATTTTAATTTTGGTTGCTTTTTTATCAACAAAAAAAGGCTTAGCTATGGTTTCTTCCCTCTCACCTGCATCTGCCAGATTAGATATCGAAGAATCTGAATATCATTGTTTCCATAATCTCCCTTTTTTAGTTTTTTTTCTTTCGTCTCGTATGCAATATAATCACAGCTGTTTCTAAAGAAAATATTTATATACTCCTTGAAAAATTCAATTCCTAGAATCCCAATATTAAATTTACTATAGAACTTGAAGAAAAAAAAGTTGCTTATTCACTCGCCCTTGTAAGGTAGCTGTCCATCCCCTTGCAACTAGCAACCCCTAACACCAAAGTGCGAATCGGGCCCAATAACAAGGCGCAGTGTAAAGCGCAGTCGCGAGCCTCACGCCTACACTTTTCCGCGAGGAGCGGGGGCGTGAAACGGAAATCCCCTTTAAAAAGGGGATGCTGAGCTCGATTTAGCATTAGGGGGCTCGCTGGCGAGCGAGGGTGAACTAGCTTCACCATAGTACCAGCGCTAAGATTAAAAACCTTAGTCCCTGAATACTAGGGTAAAGTTGATTCTCTGAGTGCATTGCATGGACTGGGTGGTT
>JAAAKG020194575.1:0-24251 GCA_010014905.2 Druon quercuslanigerum
GTTAAGCACTGTCTGGTTACAAAGGCTTATGATAAGACGAGAAACCTTCAGAAATATTAGAACAAAGAATGTGGAAATTACTTTGAAATCTGTTTTGTCACTAATAACATATCCTGGTCGATGAAGGAAATTTGTTCTACGTTTAAACTTTTCTAATAATGGAATGCCATTGAAGATATTCAAAATACTAGCCGTGTACAATTGCACCAGTTTGCAAAAATTAAAAAAAAATTTTTGTATTCAAATAAAGTTTACTTATGTAATTTAATATGCCTATGAAAAAAACAATATTAAGAAGATAGTCAATAACATCTGTCTGTTAATAGATAATTGTTTTTGGTATTGCTGTCTGGTATTTTTTTTATTTCTGATATTCAGTGAAATTGGTAAGAGGGCGCGGGTTTTTTAAATTTTGTATTATTTAACCAAACTTGCGATAAAAGAAGAACGTACCATTGTTGAAATATTATTCTAAGAACAATTTTTTTCTAGTTTATCAGTTAATTAAGATCCATACTTTGAAGACAAATGGTGGCGTTAAATTTGTCATTAGTTGCATGATTACGTAATTAATTTTCTTTGTCTAATACGTAATTAAAACTCTAAAAGTAAATTTCACAAAGAAAATGCATCAAATATGTACACTGGATATTCTGAAAAAAACAAATATGGTTCATTTTTCCTAACAAATAGTTAAACATTTATTAAATTTGGAAAGCAAGAAAAAACATTTCTTCGTAAAATTAACAGGTTCCTAAGAACATAGACACAGACATAAGAAGTGCGTTTTGGTTTTTTTTTTAATCCAGGTTGTTTAAACAATTTTTTTATATTTTTTAGAAAATTTCTATTATTTAGCCAATTTTGTCAAACTCATTTTCCTCGTATAATAAGCAAATTCAGTAGTGAGAAAAAAACGAATTGCTTAATGCAAATAAATAAATTTTCTTGGGAATGCATATAATAATGAAAAGAAAATTATCAAAACGAAAAACGTTAAAAATACCAAATTTTAAACTAATGACGCGATCGGTGTTACATTCTTACTTCTCGTTAAATAATAAGGTCATATTTTGAAATTCTAAGTGAGAAGTAGCCTGAATCAGCTTAAAAACATTGCTTTCTCACCGTTTAAAAAAGTTAACAAAAATAATGATGTTTTAAAATCTTCAAAGTACAAGAGTACAACGTGCTATATTTTACTTATTTTTCACGCAAAAGATACCTAAGTAATTGTTAGTACAATTCTACAAATTTGATGGACAAAAACATGGCCGCTAAAGATTAATAAAAAATAACTAATTCGATTAGTCCACGAGACCTAATCTATCTTCATGTGCTACCTATAAAAAATTCTGTTTTTGATTTTCCATTTTCTTAAGGTAGTGCATTTTTTATTTTTCTACAAAAAATGACGATAATTTGATAGCGCGTTTATTTATAAAAAATATATGGCCTAAAGGGCTGTTAATAAATAACGGTTCGTCCAACAAAAAAATTTCATAAAAGTGAAGTTTTAATTTGAATCAATGATTAAATCAAATATTTTAGAGAATAAATTCTGGTAATTGACGGATATTATTGATAAAAATTGTTGTTAAATTATAACAAGAGAGTTCATGAAGAATTAACAATGTTATTAATATTAGGTATAGGTTTTGCCACTCTCTATTCCCTTTGGACCAACTTATTCTCTATAAGGGGAACTTTTCTTACGGGACTGCATTGTTTTTTTAAATGCTGTAAAATCTAGAATTTGAGTAAGAGGGAAGGTTTCATAAAAAAATACTAATGTTTGATTTATTATAATCTTATTCAGAAACTTGTATTACAAAAAGAATACAAACATTTGATTATTATAAATAGCCGGGTCCGCTTAAATCCCTTCGCACTACGGATAAAAACTATTGTACAATATCTTTATTTAATAAACCCGGTAAAACACAGGCGAGTTAAAATTTTACTTATGATAACGCTTGGCTGCATGCAACTTTATTAGAAGTACTCACATTTGCCTAAAAGTTTTGTCAGGGGAAAAGAAAACTACAGAATACCATCTTTCCGAGAACATATGGTGAATACGCGACCTAGGCGAACATAAGGCTTGTGCAAGCAAGGCGAAATTAACTCAAAGTCCTGATGGTGCATTTCCATCAAACCTTTTGTCTGCTCACTTCAGAGAGTCTGGATGCTAATTACTCTCGTAAGTTATAATGAAAAGTGGAGACTGTAGATGAAAAGCTCAAAGATTCAATTTGAGTAGTTTCAATACAACATTCTCGAATTTCCATTCACTGGACAATAACCTGGCTTACTTCCCAGACGGTCCTCCATCCGAGAGTCTTGGGCGTTTTTTAGGTGGTAAATATTGATCTTCGTGGAGAAACTGACTTGAGCCAGGATTTAAATGTGGGTTTGGATTTTGAAGTTGGTCATGAAGTAGATCTTGTTGAGGAAGATGATGTTGGTAAACATTTTGAAGTGGGTGAGAATTTTGATTTTGGTTTTGATTTGGATATGAGTTTGGAGTTTGAAGAAGGTCATGACTTAGATCTTGTGGAAGAATAGGATATTGGTAAAGATTTTGAAGTAGGAGAGAATTTTGATTTTGGTTTTGATTTTGATAAGCGTTTGGAAGTTGAAGTTGTTGATTATTTAGATCTGGTTGAGGAATTCGATGATGGTGAAGATTTTCAAGTAGGTAAGAATTTTGAATTTGCTGTTGATTTTGATATGCGTTTTGAAGCTGTTGATGAATTAGATCTTGTTGGGGAATTTGATGATGGTAAAGATTTTCAGGCAGGTTAGAAGTTTGAATTTGTTGTTGATTTTGATCTGCGTGTTGAAGTTGAAGCTGTTGATGAATTAGATCTTTTTGAGGAATTTGATAATGGTAAAGATTTTGAAGTAGGTAAGAAGCTTGACTTTGGTGTTGATTTTGATGTTCGTTTGCAGTTTGAAGCTGACCATGACTTAGATCTTGTTGAGGAATTTGATGATGGTAAAGATTTGGAAGTAGGAAAGTAGTTTGATGTTGGTTTTGATTTTGTTGTTGGCCATGATTTAGATGTTCGTGAGGAACTTGAGTTTGGAAAGAAATTTGAGTTTGGGAAGAAATTTGATGTGGGGAAGGAACTTGATGTGAGTTTGGACTTGAACGTTGATAATGATTGAGATATCGTTTGATGTTTTGATTTTTAAAAAGATTTGTATTTGGGTCTTGAAGCATATGTGGGTGACGATTGTTATCTGGATTTAGTTCAGCAATTCGATCTGCTAACGGTTCACCCTCTCGATACATCCAATGTGGGTCAAGCATAGCTCCTATGACTCTTTTATCTTTTTTGAACAACAAAAAGTATATGCCGCCATATTTAACATATACGTCTTCAATGTTTTTGTGTTTTGTGTAATACGCTAGATCTGGGCGTATATTGTCAGAAGTAACATAAGGGTAAAAATCTTTAACTACTCCTGTAGTCATATTACCCTTTACCGCATATTCTCTGCCTGAATAATGAACATACCAAGTTGAATCGTCAGGAGCAAGACGTCTTGGGTCAACTACAAAATAAAATAAAGGTTGATGATTTTTAGAAAAATCTTTCTTTCAAAGCTTTATAACAAATTTTCAATGCAGATTACTAAAGATTCTAAAGTCTTAGGTGTGGCAACTTGACATTGTAATCATCATATCATTGACCTAATCATCATCGAATTTCAAAATTAGCAGTCGTTTTTAATTGCACTCGCGCTAGTTATACCAACAATTTGCCACAGTAGTGCTTTTTATTTTATTTATTTAAATAATGGATATAATTTAATGCATTATTGTATCATAGGTACTAGACACAAAAAAAACTTAGGCGATATTTATTTACCGTTTCGGTATATTGTATCCGTTTCCGTAGGTGAAAGCTTAGCTCCCAAAAGAAACGGAATACCCTTTCTCGGGCCCTCTTTATGTTCTGCATAATATACCACAATTTTTATTTGATATCCGAAATCATAATTCAAAGCAGCACAGCAAACAAAGTCATTAGTGTACCGATAACGGATATTTGGAATACTCTGAGCATCAAGACCTGGTACGTTAATGTCGAACGGTACATATTGGTTGTTGGTAAGTTCCAGTGAAACCGAAATTGTCCTGTCTAAAAACTGCATTTGTATGTATTTATGGAGAGGTAAATTTTGGTGCGACCTTGCACGATTACCAACATTATAATGGGTTGGATTTACTCCTGAAGGCTGCGGCGAAGTATTTAATTCTGTAAAAAAAAGAAGATTATTGTCATTCAAAAAAGATTGCAGTAACCCATCCCTAATTTTTTCTCTAAACCTCTATGAGTTTTATCCTATTAATTTGTCAATTTTATCAATAAATACACACATTTATTTTTTAGTACATTTTTGGTTGGGTTTGGCCTTCTATATGGAAGAAAGAAATACTGGACACAGAACAAAATTCAAAAGCAGAAATTTTCTATAAATTTTGAAAATAATTCTCCGGGCTTTGGAATCTATATTCAACAATCTTGAATAGAAAATATTAAAAAATTTTGCCTTTCGACAAATCGTTCAATTTGTTTAATATTTTCAAATTCTCGATAAAAGTTGTGAATCCAAAAAAATTCAATTTTTAAGTGCGGTTGGTGCTCACTGCAAATTATTGAAAAAAATATACGATCTTTTGTATAACAAATTATTGATTTCAGATCGGATTAGAAGACATGCCACGATTTCTGCGTGCATCGAGGAATTTCGGAAACTTTATTTATGAAGTTTTAGATTCCCGGTTGAATTAATAATTTTGGACAATTGTGGAAATTTAGACAATTTTTTAAAAATTTCAAATACTGAAAATTTGCTTAAAAAATTCTTGTAAAATTTAAGAATTGTCATAAAGAAGAAACTATCATAAAATTTCAGAAATTTCTGATGTGGTTTTTTAAATTCAGAAAATTACGAAAATTAAAAAATTTTTAAATTTTCATAAAATTTCGTTACCATAAATTTAATTTTTGTTACAAATTCGTATTAAAATAAATACTAAGTTTCAAAAGTTCCTTGATTTTTGAAATTTTAAAATTTTTGAGTTGCCTCTTTATTTCAAAATTTCTTACAGTTTAAAAATGTTCAATTATTTTTTAGTAAATAAAAAAATTACCATAATTTCTTAAAAATTTCCTAATTTCCTGAATTAATATTAAAATACAAGTAAAGTCATCGAGAAATTTAAATTATTTGATTTCTATTAGAATATGAAGATAAGAAATTTTAATACTTTTACAAAATTTTAAAGATATTAAATTCTTTGAAAATTTCGGACAATTTCGAAGAATTTTTGTTTAATAACAAATTTACCAGAAATTTCAAAATATTTTGGTAATTTATGGTATATTTTTAAATTCCAAAAACTTTAAAAATTGAAAAGCTCTTCATTAGCCCATCTATAATTTAAAAAAAACCATTTCTACTTAGTTGCTTTTAATATTTTTAAGAAAAATCCTGATTGAAATACTTTTCGATTGGTTATAATGCCCAAAATCAATTTATCTTATCTTTCAAATATATTCCTTTGCACATCGCGATCAAATTCCTTATTATTATTATTTATTGTCCGCAGTGCTCTAAATATTATAATATTGGTGTATGATGAACTTTATCTCAACATTCTTAATTTAGGTCATGTATGATACTTTATAGATTTAAATAAGGATTTATTTATTATTATATTAGGCTCACTTACCCGGAAAATTAATAAATATTGCGGTTGTGAAAAGCAGAGACCCAATTAGGATCTTCATCTTCCCAGTTTTCCCAGACAGTTTTCGTAATCGCTAATTGAGAAATATAAAATATTTTCACTGCTACATATACTAAATAATATCCGCTTACTCAATCTTATGATGAGATGCAAAACCTTCAAGTCTATTAGAATGCAGAATCCGGAAGTAACACTAAAAGACAGAGGCAATGAAATATTTTCAAAGCCAGAACAATGAAAATAGTTAATATTTATTTTTAAACTATTATTATTTTACGAAATATCATTTAAGATATTGTCCAATTCAGTGGCAGAAAACAGTTAATACTTGATGCAAATATATGAATTTTCTTAGGACTGTGTCTAATAACTACAAGAATCTTATCAAAATGGAAATCGTGGAAAATATCAAAGTTTAAACAAAAAACGCAATGGTGTTACATTCTTAATTTTCGTGAAGTAAGTAGGTCATATTTTGAAATTCTAAGCGAGCATCCATTTAGAAACGTAGCTTCCTCATTGTTTGAAAGAGTTAACTAAAATAATGATGTTTTAAAATCTTCAAAGTATAAAAAAGTCAATGTCACCATGCTCTACTTTTTGAGTATTCTGTTTTTGGTTTTCAAAGTTATTGCCTGTTTTATATTTTACTTATTTTCTTTATATAATTGCAATTATTTATTAAACTTTGTAAGAATTATTTGCCCTATGCAAAAGATATTTGACTAATTTGTAGTTAAATTTTACAAAATGGATGCGCAAAAATTGGGCCCATGAAGATTAATAAAAATTTAGGAATTAGGAATTAGGTTAAGAAACTTATTTATGATTGTATATAATAATTTTACAAAAGTCATAAGCATGGAAAAAGTGAGAAATAGAAATATTTAATATAACAGCGAATATCTTGTAGCATTGTCAACACTATCGGAACAATGAGAATGTCATATTGTAACATATTAGACAAGAGGCAGTTCATCTTTAATTTAAATACCAAGCCACTTAAGATTAGTAAAAAATTACGAATTTCGTTAGTCTAGATATATTTTAATTAATAATTATTATTATAAATGTTATTAACGTGAGAAATTGGTAACGTGACCTAATCTGTCTGATGTTCAGTGACTTTGGTAGGATTTACGATTGATGCGAGGTTTTGAACCTTCGTATTATTTATTAATTATTAATAATATGAAATAAATTTATTATTAACAATTATGAATAATTTTTTCCTCCTCAACGAATAGCTTATCAGTTTTAGCATTTATGTAACACCTCATTCAATGTAAAACAAGTTTTTTTTTGTTTTTTTTTCTTTATTCTCTTTCAGTGACAGATAATCTAGAAGTAAATTCAATAATGAAAATATATGAAATATGCATAAAATGGATATCGTGAAAAGTACAATTCAAACAATGCTAAAACAATTTATTGTTCTTTAACAAAAAAAATAAGAATAAAGTAAATTTTTAATCATTTTCCAGTACATACAGAGCTTTCCGGAAGAAAAGACCCAACGTTCTAGTTTAACTCCGCTGACATTTTGTGTTAAAATCAGAATTTCTCGGAATTTTACCTTAGCCTATTTTGAACATTATTGAAGAATAATATAAAAGTTAAAAAACAAGCAGATTGTGTCAAACTTTTATTCTATTGAAACAGTTGGAAGGCCATATTGAGAAATTGTCAAAGTACTTCTGAACAAGGATAGGAACAATGAGAATGCTTTTAAATCTTAACACTATATAATGGATCAATATAATATCAATATAAAATAATATACTAATTGATTATGAATCTTTGGGATCTTTATGCGCTTGTTTTTAACAGACTTCTGTTTTCGATGTTTAGAAAATTTTTTGGTTGTTTATTTTCTTATTTTCTATCAAAATTTTAAATTATTTGGCAAACTTTGTGAAAATGATTTGCATTGGATAAGAATTATCATGAGCAAGTATAATATAGAGTGCCCAATTTCTAGTACATTTTTTAGCTTTGGTAAAGAAAAACTAGAATTTTAAAGATTAATGAAAAAACTTCTAATATAATCAGTTAAGATATTTGTGAGTTTAGTAGATAAATAAAACTTTTTTCTTACTGCAAATAAATAAATTTACTTAGGACTGCATCAAATAATTAAAAAACGATTATTAAAACGGAAAACATTAAAAATAGAAAACTTCAAACAAATAACGCTATAGTGTTACATTCCTAATTCTCGACAAATAATAAGGTCATATTATGAAATTCTAAGCATGAAGTAGCCTGGTATAAATTTAGAATCATCGCTTTCTTATTGTTTGAAAAAAGTTAATTAAATAATAATTTTTTAGAAGTTTTAAACTACAATGCATCAATGGACTCTAAATTAATTATACCTATTCAGAGTCGTCATGCTCTACTTTTCTAGGTTTATATTTTTGGGTTGCAAAATTATTTCCAGGTCTATATTTTACTTATTTTCCATAGAAAAATGCAATTATTTAGTAAACTTTGTGAGAGTGTTTTGAGAGAGTTTGAGAGAGTTTGATGAGAGTTTTCCTTGAACAAGGTTGAACCTGAGTGTCTTAAAAAGTTAATTTTTTATTTTATAACTCTTTTCTTACACATAAGATATTTAAGAGAAATTTTACAGATTACTAATTCGGTTAGTCCTGCTTATTCCTAATTCAATATTGAAAATTCCTTAGTCAAATAGTTTAACTTATTTAGGACTGTAGACAATATTATAGAAAAAGTTATAAACTTGAAAAACGTAAAAAATAAAAAAATTTAATAGTACGACTCGATTGTGTAGCATTTTTAACTCTATTAAAACAATAAGAAGGCCATAATAAGAAATTGTTAACGTGACATAATCTGTGAGAATACAATTACATTTTACCAAAAATACTCATCGACAACAAACGACGTAAATTTTCAATGTCAAAAGATCAATTTTTAACTGCAAACATTAATTTTCAACCAAAAATTATGAATCTTAAAGGAAAAAATGGATTTTGTAATCCCTGAAAATCCATCAATATCATTTGAAATTCAATAAGATTTCTGGAAACCATTTTTTATTCTTTTGTAAAATAAAATTTAAATTTTTAAGCAAAGATATGAATCTTCAACGATATTAATTCTGAGCCAAAAATATAGTAGTACTATTATCAACCAGAAATAGTTGACTTTTCTTATTGGGTTCTATTACTTCAGTTTTCATTCAAGCCTAAAAGAAGAAAATGGAAATTTTCTTTATAACAAACTAATGTTCAATTAATTATGATTATGTTCAGGTACTTGTATCAGAAAAATATTGCATAATTTAGATTATTTTATAGCTATTGCAAAATTCCTGTAAAAAGGAATAATCCCCAGAAGTCTCCTTAATGCTAAAATATCTTGAATGAGTATCTGAATCCTTATATGACCAAGTGGAGGGTAAGAACCTATGAAAATTCTATTTAACTACTTATTAGAAGTATTCGATTTTCCTGGGAGTTTTTCCAGGGGAGATGAAAACGGCAGAAAACCATATTTTCGAGTGCAGCTGGTGCATACAAGACTTAGGTATATATCAGGCCTATCCAGATCTACTCGCTGGACTGGTCCGATTTTTGGTCACGCTCAAAATAACTTTACGTCTGCAAATCGCCCAAGTCGAGGTTCATCCCTAACGGTTCACTCTCGCGGAAGTGCAGCTCCCACAATATTACGTTTTTTGTACAACAAAAAGCGTAAACCACAAAAATCAACTTTTATGGTTTTAATTGTAGATGCATCGTCACCGTCTTGAGTTGGAGTTATGTTTTCACCATGATAAAGCTTAATACGTGTAGGCTTTTTTGTCACAAGATCATTCGTCACCTCAAAGTCTTTGCCCCCATAGGTAACATACCATGTTAAATGGTTAGGATCCAGACGTCTTGGATCATCTATAAAATAAAATAAAGGTTTTTAATTTAAATTACTAAAGATTTTAAAGTATCAGATGTGGCATCGCAATCTCTAAGCTTGAATAAACTCAAAAGAACTATTAAAGATCACTGCTGACTTTGAAACGTGATTGCTCGTTCAAGTAAGGGGGGAGAAACTTTTTAAGAAACTGTTAAGAAGTTTATGAATTTCCGCGCCGAATGCAGACAGGAAATAAAAAGGATATATTCTTTAAAAACTTTTAATATCTTTAGAAGCAAAAGATCAAAAATATCTCTTTTAATGATGATTTGGTTTGTAATTTAAAGCTTTTGAAAGATTTTTAAAAAAGGTGTTTTGATCCTTTTTTGAACAAGTAAACACTATTCGGAATTAGAAATGATTTTAAATCTACTCGCGCTAGCTATACCGACAATTTTATATTCCATTTTGGGTACAAACCAGCTCTCTAAATTCTCCCATTAGGTTCTAGGTACATCAAAAACTTAGGAAATATTCATTTACCTCTGTGCAAATGATGAACGGCGGAGGGCGTAGGTGGAAGCTTAGCCCCCAAAAGAAATATATGACCCAATACATCTTGCGTGTAATATATCACAATTTTTATGTTACAAGCGAATTGACGAGTAAAAACAGCTTCTGTTACAAAGTTGTGATGTTCCCGAAAAAGAAGATTTGGAACACCAATCACATGGTCGCCTAAAACGGTACAATTGACCGGCACATAATGATCGTGATTCAGTTCTAGAAACACCTCAATATCTCTGTTCCACAACTTGATATATGCTTTTCTGGAACGAGGTAAATATTGGTTAAAACTTTCCTCAAGACTCAAATAAGGCCGAGTCGAACCTTGTCCGGAAGGTTCGGGTGAAGAATTGGATTCTGTAAAAAATATATTATTACAATTAAAATTTTTTCTGATAGCGTCCATTGCCTTTGTTTTGGAATTTTAATGCAAATTTTATGAAAGGTTCGGATGTCACGAAATGTCCGTGTTTTCGCTGAAAATATTAAAATTGGATTTTCTATAGAAGCTCATCGAATTTTCTCATTTTCCTTGCTATTAACGACAGGTACAAGAAACGTTCTACAAAAATCATATAACCCACATTAATCTGATAGGAAGTGTTCGATATGTGGAAATATTTTTCAGATGTTTCTGATAAAATAAGAATGGCATCCTGTCAATTTAATTCAGCTAAAACCATTTTTAATTTAATTTTTAATTTTCTCATAAGTGATGCATGATAGCTGAAAAGGAAGCTACAAGTATTTTTGTTGAACATTTTTAAATGTTGAAATTCTTATCTTAATATTTTTTTCTTTTTTTTTTTTAAGATCATTGCTACGGTTACCGACATTTTCAAAAATTTTTGACATTCCCATTAAAATAATAATAAAAATTTTTTTATTTCGTATTATTAAAATTTTTTTAAATCTCCTAAGTTTTAAAACTTTTGCAAATGCCAAGAAATGTCCAAAAATTTTAATTTAATTGTATTTTTAAAATTTGAATAAAATTAAAAAAAAGGTCGTGCATTTTCAACTATTTCCAAATTTGATAAAATTTTAAACATTTAAGAAAATTTTAGGAAATTTTAGGAAAAGTTAGGAAATTATTGTGAAACGAGGAGTTTACCAAAAAATTTAAAAATTTGTTTAAATTCATATTAAAAAATAAAAAAAAATTTCCGAAATTCCTGAATTTTTTTTAATTTTGGAAATTTGAAATTTTTTAAAAGTTTACAAATACCTGAAAAGTTTTTAATATTTTCATGAAAATATAAGGTTTCGCTTCATTTTTAATTCAATTTATATTAAAATTAAAATAAACTTTCCCAAAAATCCTGTTTTTATATAAACATGGGGATTTTTTATACTTTATTTCTATTTTAATATGAAGTTAGAAAAGTTTTGATATTTCAAACTTTTTGGTTACTTCTAAATTGCCAAAATTTGTATAATTTTATAATCTTTTTGATGTTATGAAACTTCAGAAATATTACAAGGATAAAATTTTCGAAAATTTCCAATATTTTGTCCAATTTACAAATTTTTATAAAAATTAAAACATGTCGCAAAATTCTAACATTTTTAAAACCTAAAAGTCAAACTGAAAAAAAGTTTACGTTATTCTTAGATTTTTGAAATTAAGAAAATTTAGGAAAATTTTTTAAAGCTTGCAAAAATGGAAAAATTTGAAGGACTTGCAAATTTGGAACATTTTTGAATGATTAAACATTTTGAAATTCTGAAATTTAAAAAAATATTTTTCCGTTAATTACAACTTAACCATAATCTACTAAACAATTTCCTAAGACCATATCAAACAAAAAACAATTTTAAAAAATTATGATTCAATAAAATTTTAAAGATTTTATTATAATTTTTTAATTTTTTGTTAATTTAAAAAAGTATCATAAATATTCAAAAATTGTCTAAATTCATATCAACTTTAAAGAAATTCCTAAAATCCCGAGATTTATGAAGTTTGGGAAATTTTGAATATTTTGCAGACATTGAAAATATTTAAATTTTTCAAAATTTTTAACATTTTCTAAAGATTGCAAATTTTTAAGAGTTTGAAAATCTTAATACTTTTGAAAAACGTTAAAATTGTATAAAATTTAAAAAAAACTTATATTTTTTCAAACATAAGAAATTTTTGATTATTTTCAAAAAATTCTGGTAATTCATAATAAACTTCTAAATATTCTAATATCTCGAAAATGTAAAGCTTTACTTTAAACCTGCGTTGCAGGTATTGAAAAGCACTGAAATAATGGATTTATTATAAAAACAAACATGACTACTTAGTTGCTTTTAATATTGAAATAAATCAATTTTAATTAAAGTTATGTTTAATTTATTATAATAATCCAAATTTATTTTTTTTATTTTTCGCGTTCATTCCTTTTCATATCTCGGTTCAATTCCTTCCAGTTATTTCTTCCATCGTGCCAAACATTGTAATATTGTGATATATTAAATTTAGCTTAAAATTTATAATCTCGATAATGTATGATACTTCATAAATTTACATAAAGATTTATATATTATTATATTAGGCTCTCTTACCCGGAAAATTAATAAAAAGTACAGTTGTGAAAACTATAGACCCAATTAGGATCTTCATTTTTCCAGTTCTTCAATATGGTTTTTGCAAGCGGTGGTCGAGAAATCTAAAATATTTCTCTGCTATTTATTTTAAATACTGCCTGATTACTCAATCTTATGATAAGACACAAATACTTCAAGACTATAAGCAAATAAAAAACATTTTATAGACCTTCACGAAAAGATATTAACTGTCTTATAGTACTACATGTTTGAATTATAACAGCTTCGCTGTGAAGCCTGCACGGAACCTTGAAAATCTCCTTGACAAATAATTTGGAACATGTGCCGTCTACAGAGGTGTAAAATTAATGTTTTAGAAAAATTGGTCTCTTAATTTTAAGAAACAAAACTTTCGTAAATTTAAGAAAATGGAATATCCATGTCATGAACTCAGAAGCTGTCCAAAAAATATAATTCTTTGTTTTACTTATTTTTTATCAATAAGTGAAGTCGTCTAAGGTGGAGTGTTTTATAATAATGACTCATGCTTATGATAAACTGAAACATTTTTAGAACTATTGTAACTGAGAATGTGGTGGTTATACTACATTACATTAGAATTTTTTAATAATAAAATACTATTAAGATTTGGTTTTGTTTTTTATTGAAAAAGGCAATTTATGAATTCTAAATATTTTGATTGATATCTAATTTGAGTAACAGCGGTAAAGATACTTTATATACAACACTTTTCTTATTATGAAAGGCAATTTTTGTTCAAACAACTTTGTTTTAAATTAAAAGATAGGAAATTTTTGTATTTAATATATTTCTAAATTGAAAGAGGGAGCTTTAGCATTTTAATAAATATTTTTATTTAGTCGAGGGAGATAGTTTCCTTATTTTGCCTATGCTTCTTAAGAAGAGAAGGGGGAATTCTTTATTTTTAATTTTTGTCTGAAAATTGACTGAAATTGTCAGAAAGGTCATTTATTGAAAGGCTCTGCACAATTCTATTCATCACGACTTATTTCAATATAATTGTAAAGAACATTTCCAGAAATAGAATGACCTTTTGTAAATTAAAATGTTTACTAAAAGTTCACCAAAAACCCCAAATATGCAAATAAGCAAATAAGTACGTCTAAATAAACAACTACGAACTCAGCTATTTTTTTATAATTTACTCTTTTGGTTCTCTTTAAAATTTGTTGTACTACCCCATAAGTCTTTTTTGTCAATTTTATAAACCTAGTTAAAGATGAAGTATTTTGAACATCATCCTACAACATCCATGAAAGAAATTATTTTAGATTTGAGTTTTAAATTTAAGATATTAAAGAGCTTCAGGTAATAAAAAGCTAATTAGGTTTTTAACAGCAATAATTGTTCTCAGACCGAAAAAAAAAATAAAACTGAATTAATTTTCTTTTGCGATAGTGTTGAATCAATCTTGCTAGATTTTATTTTTAAACCAATGGTCGCGAGTTTCTTATACTACTTGCAAAACTAATCACAGCTTTTAAAAAGGGGATAAAACTGGGAAAAAAGTGGAATGGGGCACTTGACGCAGATAGAATAGAACTATATTCAATCAAACCGAAAAAGAACATGGGATAAAAAAGAGACTCCATGCCTACATGCGATTTAACTTAAATAACTTTCCAAATCTCATTCCTGTTGGAAGCGTTTTTAGGAAACTAATCAAAAGACAATTATAGTTTGTAAACAGCGGAAAGTTGAGTAGCTGCTCTTATTTGTGTATGCATTAGCTGGTGGAAAGTCAGAAAGTTGAAAGAAGGCGGACGAGTGGCACTGAGGTGAAGGGGAGGCTTCGCGACCCCACATATACATATAAAGAGATGAGCGACTTCTCAGGTAATACAAGTAAGTCGGTAGGTAGTCCCGTATGAACTAATTTCAAATTCATTCCCCCAACCAGGCCATCCAACTCGCTGTCGGAGAAAAATCTCATTTTCTTGGCCCTAAGGGTCCCTCGTACCGACTCTCCGCTCGCACACTCGCGAAGCCCGGCAATATTTGCCTAAGGAAATTCAAGAAAGTTTACACACGTGCCGGGCGCGGTACTTTCGGGGTTGGGACACGGGTTTCTTCAGTCAATTTTCCTTCCACCCCACTGGCGTATCCGTAGGACCAACCTGCCTGTCCTGGCGACCCTCGTAATAATATTCAGAAAAAGAGTGTGAGTGTGTGTGTTTCTGTGTATGTGTGTGCTTCTATGTGTGTCAGCATGCACACTAGAACGGTATTTCGGACTCACTCAGGAGACAGGGTGTGTGTGAGCTTAAACACGAATTTATTATTTTAATATATTGATGCAAGAACGTGTACGCGAATAAACAGTTTTTCAAACGTCGTGGTATTCCAAAGGTTTGTGGATAAGGTTTTAAAAAATCGAGTGTCAAGGGGTGTAATACGAGTCCCAATGACCGACGGGGTCAATAATTAAAGACGCTGGGGTGAATAATGACGACCAAGCTTCCACTGGGAACTTCCAGATAATGCCACCTCCTTTAGTCAAGAGCTCTTGATCAAAATGCGGTCACTGACTATTCAGGAGTAATTGCTCCTCTGGAAATACTTCGTCTGGAAATATTCCGAGGAAAAATTTAATTTCAGTCCTCCTGTTTTCAGCGAATTGATTCTATTCGATTTAGTTCCATTAACAAGGAAAGATCACGAGATATGGGACGCCGATTCTGTAAGAGGGTGAAAGTTGATCAAAATGCATTAGATACGTATTTCTTCTTTCAATACATACTAGCTATCCATGTTTGACTATTCTGGCGTGCACACAAAAGGCCAGATATCAAAACTTTACAAACAGTTGACAACTATTTAATGTGACAAATGAAAGTTACATTTGATACTTGGGATACTTGCTCATTTAAAAATACTCAAACCTAAATATCTCGGAAACTAAGACTCATTGGATCTAATGAATCTTCGTGTACTTTCATCCTCTAAAGCCCCAGTCTAAAACGTCGTAATGATTCATTTTCCGAGACAGTTTTTGGTTCCAAGAATTATAAGAACATAATTTACGACCATTAAGAATGTCTCAAGACACTTTGGTAAAAAAAACGCGGTTTCGTGCCGTTCCGAGCCAACCACCATTGTGGGTGTGTAGATGGGGATGTTCCTTTCCGAATGCGTGCCGAATATCCTAGACACGGGAATAAAACTGGCACGTAAAAAAACCCAGAAACGTCGCATCGTCCTGACATTTACGAGATAATCGCACGCGACGAAAGGCCGTACGTTCATTGCTTGACTACATCCTAGGAAGGTACATAACATACGTAGGGGCATTTACACGGCTCAAGAACGATGGAAATGCTCGAGACTCACGCTGACAAAAAGCTCAATTATTACCGCATTATGCTTGTACCGCGTGTTCGTTTCGCGCTCCGCAGACTCGGGTGGTCAGTCTGGTCCCTGCAACCTACGTGTTATGTACGAGCGCAATTATCGCACATACACAAGCTTCTAACAGATACGCACTTAAAAGTTAAAACGTCCATCACAAAGTCCCTTGAATTATTCTTGCCTGGAAACACACGCTTTATGTTGCTGGTCTTCTAAATGCGGAGAAATGCGTAAAAGGCGAATGAATCTACGTAGTATGTAATTTGTAATTTTCACATGGAAATTCTGCTGAGAATTGTATTATATCAGACAGTTATTAAACAAATAAGTCCTAAAAAGGTGCTATATCAAATTTTATAGAAAATTCTAATCAGATTCAAATAGTCGCATCCCAAAAAAGGTTTCACTCTTATTAGAGAAATTGTTACAAATCGTTGACAACATTCTCAAATCATACTCTTTCTGGTTCATTAGAAAATTGATGCTCCTTCTGGGAGTTATTCAAGGTAGATTAGTTCACCAAAAAGAGTGCTTTATTTTTTGATTTGCGGAATAAATAAGGGAAGTAAATTTGCTAGTGATGCTGGATTTAGAGAAACGAGGAAGCGTCCCCATCATTCGAATTGCCTAATCGATCTACTTTCTCAGAAACATCCACCAGGGCGAAACTGAATGGGTAAGAATGCGCATCGCGATTCGAATGAGAAAGAAGTTGAGAGATTTGAATACGATCGATTTCCTATAAATAAGGATTCACGTGATAATGGCAGTGGTGGGCCTTCCGTATGGAGGCGGATGGGAGGGGTTGCCTATCTATAAAAGATAACGAGGACAGTCCTCCACAACCGTGGTTGGGTTGGGCTAGCTTGGATTCGATTCGATTCACTGCGTAACAGATTCCCTACCACATTTGTTTCCACAAATTTACGTTCCACTAAGAAAAGGCGTACAGCGTCTAGACTAGACTTATATTCTCCTAAGGAAACATTTTTACAATCTACATCCCGAACATAAATCGGACATTTCCCTCAATTTTCAATGATTGAAATTTAGGAAATTCTTTTCTCTGCACTCTCTCATCACCCCTTTCTCTTTTCACTCCTTTTTAATTTTTACTCTCGCCTTTTACCTTTTTCCTTCTCTTGTTTGCTTTCTCCCCTTCTTGCCTTCCTTCACTTTTATCTCTTTATCAATTCTGTATTTCCCCCATCCCCCCTCACGCCCTTTTTTTCTTCTCTCCTTCTCTCTCCTTTTCTCTTTTTCCTTTATCCTTTGCCCTCTCTATCTCTCTCTATCCTTTTCCTTTTCTCTTTTCTGTTTCCTATTCCCTCTCTAATTCTCTTTTCCAATACACCTCCTTCCATCAGTCCCTTCACCTGTTTCCCCTTTCTCTTTCTCTGTTTTCCTCTCCCCTTTTCGCATTTTTCTCTCCCATTGTACGTTGCCTATCACTTTTTCCTATCTAGCTTTTCCTCTTTACCTTTTTCTCTTCACATTTCCCTTATTATTTTTCCTCTTTACCTTTTTCTCTTTGCATGTTCCTCTTTACCTCCTTCTCTTGACAGTTTCCTCTTTACCTTTTCCTTTTTAGATTTTTCTTTTTACGTTTTCCTCTTTATATTTTCCTCCTTACCTTTTCCTCGTCAACTTTTCTGCTTTAGCTTTTCTGCTTTAGCTTTTTCTCTTAATCTTCTGCTCTCTCATTACCTCTTCTCTTTATCCCTTTTTCTATTTTATTTTTCCTATCACCACTTTCTCCTATTTTTCTGCATTTTCAGCCCTTCCTGGCCTCAAAAACTAACTTTATGTATAAATATACCCCTTTCCCAGCTCTCCATAGCCCCAGAGAACTTTCCTCAAATATAAAAATACCACTTTTCTAACTCTCTCTTAACCTTAAAAATTCTCCTTATTCCCCTTCCACTTTTCTCTACTTTACCTCTCCTTTCTTCTTTTGCCTCTCCAGTTTTATCTTTTATACTTCCACTCCTATTTTCCCCTAACCCCATTTCACGCACCCTTTTCTTTTTTTTCCTTTTCATTTCCCCTCTCCCTCTTTCGCTTATTCTCTTTCTTGTTTAATTATATACCCTTTTGCTCTAGCCAAAAAGGTGAAAAATTATTTAAAAAAAAACAAAATGTCCAACCAAAGAGATGTTCCTTTATAAAAAAAAAATTCTAACAAAGAAGTTAAACTTTTACTCAAGTAATTCTCCTGCCCCTCGGTCCCTTTTTCTTTCTCCCTTTCACCTTTTGCTTGTACAAGTTTCACTCACCTCCTTTCTGTTTTCTATATTTCCTTTTATCTTCACCTTCTCGATTTTTTCCTTCCACCCTCAAAAGTTTTTCCTGTCATTAATTTCATCTTCCCCTTTACATTTTTCAACTTCTTATTTGATTTTTTAAGTACTTCTTCACCCTATTTTTTCATTTTCTAGTTCTGTACAGCTTGAAGAACTACTCCTCAGTATAAAAATACTTCTTGTTTCGGCTCTGCAAAGCCTTAAGAACTACGCCCGAATGTAAAAAAATATCTTTTTTTCCATCTCTCCCTCAGCCTTAAGGAGTTCTAATCTTTCCCTCTCTCCTTTTCTATATTTATGTACCGTTTTCTGTTTCTTCTATCTTCTTTTTTGTTTTCTCTTTCCACTGTCGCTTCTTCTATTTCCCTTTCCACCGTTCCAGTCACCCCCTCAGTTTCGTTTTTCCTTACCCCTTTCTTCCCTCACACTTTCCTCTCTTCTTTTTCATTCTTTTCTCTTCCCCCTTTCCGTTTTCTCACTTTCTCGCTTTCTCTTCCCCCCCTCTCTTTCTCTCATGTTCTCTATCCGTCCCCTCTATCTCCATCACTATTCCCTTGCATCTTTCTTCTTTTCCCATCTTCTACCAATTTTCCCCTTCCTGTTCCCTATACGCGTTTATTTATCCTTCACTCTTTCACCCTTTTTTCCTCTTCACGTTTCCCTTCCTATTTCCCTTTTTCTGTTTTTGATTTCGCCTGTTCCATTTTTATTACCTCTTTCCTCTTTTACTTCGCCTCCTTCTATTCTTCGCTCTACACTCTTGTATCTCTACGTTTTCTTCTTCTATTTCCTTTTTTTTCTGTGCCCTTTTACTTTCACTTCTTCTATTTCGAATCTACCTGATTCTCTCTCCCATTTCTTTCTTTGCATTTACATTTTCTTTTCTTTTTTCCCTTTTATGTATTTTTTCACCTCTTTTTGATTTTACCTCCACCAATCATTCTTCTCCATTTCGTGTTGTCTAATTTTTCAAAAGGGGAAAGGGAAATTAAAAGAGAAAGGGTGAGAGAAACCGGGAACTCGAAAATAGGAGACGAGAAAGAGAACAGGGAAAATAAAAGACGAAAAAGTGGAAAAGGGAGAGTTCAAAGAGGAAATAAGAAAAGGGAAGAAGTTCCTTTCCTTCTTTAACTTTCCCAAAATGTTGTCATTGGATTCTTCTTCGAATTTTATTTTCCAGAAACTTCGTAGTCGACTGGGAATGATTGGTTATTTTGAAGATTTGTTGAATGTTTTCATTTGAGGGCAAGATTTGTATAATGTAAATGTTGAATTTCCATTTACGAAACGGACTCGTGTAAGTTGGATTGCAACGCAGCACAGCACAGCGCAACGCAACGCGTTTGAAGGTGAACGTATTAAATTGGAACTAAAATCACCAGATCCGTCAACGACAAAGCAGAGCGCGTCTCCGAATCGCAGGGAATCGACAAGGTAAATGCAGATTATCAATAGTGGAACGAAGAGAAGCTGAAGCAAGCTACAACTCCTGGAAGAAGCTGCGCAATCGAGTTCTAATTTATGACAAATAAGAAAATTCGGTCTGGACGCACGGACGTCCAGTCCACTGTCCAGTGATTCGAGCGCATACACATCTGCAGGCGCGTACCAATAATGAATACGTATAAGGGTCCAGGGCCGAGCAGCGTCGACTTATTTGAAATGTAAAGACGCGCGACTCGGAATATTCCGCCTATATCTTCTGACTTCAACATACATGCATGCATAATCGTCCTTCGTGTATATCGAATTATTTATATTATGTCTCTCCGTCCACAGAGCACTGACTGCCTGCGACGACATACTAATGCTCCAGATATCTCTACCCTTTATTTATATCTATTTATGTTCCTCAACATCAAAATTAACATCTCACCTACCAACCTCTTCATTCTTCAAATCTTCGGGAAGGTGCTCGTCTTATTTCATAGAAAATAATTAAAGGCTCACTAAAGTTAAGGTTTCAATAAAAGTTGGCATTCTTTAGAACTTGGACTCCAATTGCAACTTGTGGAGGTCAAAAAATCTTCCTTTAGAGACCCAAAAGACTTCCTTTGAAGACCCAAAAGGCTTCTTTTGGAAACCCAGAGTTCTACCACATGTGTGCTCTCATATAAAATTTGTGTTATCAACTAGATAAAATGTCGAAATAGACAAAGAAAAAAAGTAGATTCTTCGGAAAAAGTATTTATTAAAATTGGGTTTCTTTAGAGATCTAACTAGAGGCTCCTTTGGAACAATTTCATCGGCTTGGGCCCATTTCCGCAATAGAGTTTAAAGTAAGCTCTTCCCTCATAAATTAGCCACAGAATAAGGATCAAAAATTACTTTTTAAATATCATTATCAATGCCATCAAATATCATTTTTGGCACTCATTATGATTTTCTTTTGCGGTTTTTATAACACAATTTGCTTTTAGTATATCAGTTGATACTCTTTTTTGATAGTTAGACTCTTATATAAATTATTTTTATAATTTATTACTGTTTATAGCAAGTTTATTTTAGAATATATTTGGAAAGTCACGTTTTCGCCCCATATTTTGCAATTTGTTTTCATCCTTTTTTTCTAACAAGCAGATATGACCAAAAGGGCAGTCCTAAAAAAAATGTTCATTTCTAAAACTTGATAATGGGCAGTGCAAAAATACATTTTAAAAGTTGCTAGAGGGAGGAAAAAGAGAAAAATTGGCGAACAGAAAGACAAAGATAACTTAAAAATCAAGGACAAGGAATCCATGAAAATTAATTGATTTTAGCTATAATTTTTTTAATTGCGCAACAGTGAACTACAAACACAAATAAGTATGTTAACAGTTATGACACTATGCGCAGAAAAATCGGATTTTCAAATCCTTTTTTTTTTTAGTTTTCGTATAATAGGGATTCGGTCAGTTCTAATTGAGACTTAGAATATGCCCTGGACAATAATTAATTTCAGTTGACAAAATAATTGTTCAAAACAATTTATTGTTTTTAACAATTATATACTCTTTGAATTAGGAAAGAAATTTGCAATTGTTTGTGAAATATACCACTTTTTTAAAAAGTTTTACTCAGGGAGAGGAAATGATTAAGGGAATTCAACAAAAAAAATTTCTTTAAACTAACTTTTATTGTTTATAACTATCTACTTCTATAGTAATGATAGATTGGTACAGTTTTTTTTTACATTTTAACTATTTGTACACTTTTACTTATTGAGATAATAATTAATTCAAGTTAATTAATATTGTTTATTACAATCTTCTAGTAAGTATTTGTTTTAAATTTAAATTTAAAATTATAATTCTGATTGCGTAATTCTAAAATAATTCTTTCGACTCAGGGTTTCGTTTTTTAACTGAAAATAATTCTGAGGCACTTGCTTGTAATACCTTCAGGTTAGATATAAAATTGACATATTATTATAATTTGAAAACTAATGTTTTAAAATTCAAACTTAATAAACTGATTCATTTTAAAAAGGCCATTTCCAATTCAGGAAAAATTGGAAATAAAAAAATTTATCCTTATACTCTTAAAAAAAATGAAACTGCAGAATTGTTGACCCTTTAACACAATAAAAATATTAAACGCAATTAAAAATTATAAAAAAGCAACATTTTTTCCAATCAAGACAAAAATAGAAAAAAATATATTAATTAAGCTTTACAAACTCTTAATAATTTGGAAACAATCTGATTAGAAATTGCATTATTTTATCTTATATCAAATGAATGACATTTAAAATTATTTGATTTGGTTTTTTAATAAAAATTTATGAAACTAAAGTGTTACTAATTTTTTTGTTAAGTTTTAATTATTTAATTTTAATAGTCTGTATACCAGTTTGTTGCCCGGGAAATGCTAAAAAATGTGCTTTTTCACATTTAATTATTTTTAATAATGATTTTATAAGGACCAGAATGCATTTTCCAGATTTTGTATACCCATTATTTGAGTGTTTTATAAATTTTCAGTTGTTTCGAATTTTGGGTGCTAAAGATTTTATTTTTTAACATGTGTTTCTTCTCTATTGCTTCTACTTTAAAATTATATATTTTAAATCCCTAAACCGCACGGACATGAAAGTCCGCTTAGCTCCCGTGCATTATCTACTGCATGAAAATAATATATTTCCCGCAATCGGGAAATCTAAAAATGTAAAGAAACGTGACAATTCGGATAGTTTGTCCAAAGAATTTGTCGCGTTATTCAAATCAGTCAAGATTGACTGAGTCCAGTCCCTTCTGAATGATTCAAATCTCTAGACCGCATGAGCCTAAACTTATATTTTCCGAAGAAGGAAACTTAGAAACGAGCAAATATGTGACAGGTGGGATATTTTGTGAGGAAAGTTCGGTAAAAGATGACAAGAAGGTGGGGGTGGGGGGAGGCTAGGTTAGTATAGGATTTAAGCCCAGTGAAAGAGGTTTGTACGCGCTACGTGATCGGCATGAACCCTCGTCATGGCGCATTTCTTTTAGCTGAAAAGGGAGCGTTTTAAATTTGCCCGGCTATCTCGAGGGTGGCTCCTTTGATCGGAATGCCATTAGGCGTTTCCTCTTATGGTATACGCCGCAAGTAGAGACTTGGCAGACTCAAATCAAAATATTCCGAACGAATCGAACCAAGACCAAGACCATGAGCAAGAGCAAGAGCAAGAGCAAGAGGAATAGTTAGCATTTATCTCGAAAGGCCTCTCCGTCCTTCACTCCAACTTTACATACCTTTCGAGAAAACAAAGTTTTACAGACTCGGAAAAGATCTAATTAAAAAGGACAACATGTTACAAAATAATTGCTTACTTTTTTGTTAAAACAATTTCTACTGACAATATGACTAACCTTTACATTGTTTTTGCTGTTTCAGGTGAGTACCTTGATATTGAGATCTCAGCTTGAAATAGATGCATGTGCGTCGCTGAAATAGATGCATGTGCGTCGCTTATTTCGATCGTAAGTAACGATTCTCATTTATTTTATGTTTCATCTCGTCATTTTTTTGTATCTATATTCTGGTGAGTTGGTATTAACATATTCTGAGATTCGACATCACTACGACGCAAAAATGTAGCGTTCTGGGATCAATTTCGACTGATTACGTTAAAGTGGATTGAAAGATTAAGAAATCAGTGGAAAAAGACTTTTTCAATCAGCCGAATGGACTCATTGATCAAATCAGTCATTTTAAATTATCCAGTTTGTTAATTTTTCGTATAAAGGGCTCGAGTTTCAAAAAAGAAAAGAATAGTTAAATTGTCAAACAACAAAACTAATTTTGAGGAAAATAATTTGAAATTAAACTTTAATCAATTTAATTTATCAATTTTCAACAAAAAACGTTAAGCCAAAAAATTAATTTTCATCCCAATAAAGTTGGATTTTAAACTAAAAAAAAAAGGTTAATAAAAAATGAATTTCACCGAAAAAGATTAAATGTTTTCGAAATCACATGAATGCCCGACCAAAAAATTAAATTTTCAACTAAGAAAATTATTTTTGACCTAATTTTCGGAATAAAAAGTAGTTGAATTTTTAGCAAAAGGAAAACAGAAAAACAGAAAAGTCTAAATTGTCACTACCGAAAGCGATATTTAACCAAATAGGAAAAAGTTACGTTTTCTGGTAAATATTTGTTAAAAAAAAAAAATTTCTATCAATATATGTATATGTCCAACCAAAGAGATGATCCTTCATAAAAAAGATTCTAACCAAAGAAGGTAAACTTTGCTAAAGTAATTTAATTCTCAAATAAAATGATAAAGCTTTAATTTATATAGTTGAATATTTAACAGCTTAAAAAATTAAATAAAAAATAAT
>JAAAKG020194586.1:0-24251 GCA_010014905.2 Druon quercuslanigerum
AAATTCTTCTACTTTGTTAAAAATTTATTTTTTTATTCATCTTTTCGCTTTAAAATGTAACTATTATAATAAAAATTCGTGTAAGGTTTGTTTAAAGACAAATTTTAAAAATTACAATCAAACGACACTATCTTTGTTTAAAACTTAATATTCTTTAGTTAAAAAATTTTTTTTTTAGTTATTTTTTGGTTTAAAAAGTCACTATTATAATGAAAATATAATTGCAATTCAACGATTCTATCTTTGTTAAAAGTTAATATTCTTTAGTTAAAAATTTAACTATCTGGTGAGAAATTAAACTTTTTCAGTCGGAAGTTAAATCTTTTGGTTAAAAATTCATATATTTTGTTGGTAGAAATTTAATTTTGTTGACTGGAAATTTATCCTTTTTGGTCAAAAATATAATTGTTTGGTTGAAATATCAACTGTTACATGCTTCGTTTAGGAATTCATATTTTTTCGTTAAAAAGTAAATTATTGATCTTAAAGTTAAACTTCATTCTGAAAAAATTTGATCTTAAATTAAGTTTCATGTTAAAAATTCTACTTATTTAGAGAATTTAAATCTTTTTACCTGAAAAATTAAACAATTTATTATACAAGTAAACTATTTGGTTAAAAACTAAACTTTTTGGTTAAAAACCCATATTTTTAGGTCGAAAATTCAAATTTTTTGTTAATAATTCGTCTTTTTGGCTCTAAAAGTAATTAATTTTGTTTAAAATTAGTTTATCTTGTTCAAAATTATATATATATATATATTTGGTAAAATTTGCTTCGGTATATAGGATACGTTAATAATGCGTTATTTTTTATATAAAATAATTCTTTTTTGTTTAAAACTTACCAATTTTGTTATAATTTTTTTGTTAAAACTTTTTACTTATCAGTCCTTATCTGAAAATTTAACAGTTTCACTTTTTGGGTGAAACTTTATCCTGCATATTGCTATAAATTAAAAATTAAGTTATTGCTAGAAAATTAATTTGATTTGTTAAAAAGCCATCTTTTTACCATAAAATTAATTCTTGTTGTTTTAAATTCAAATATTAGGTAGAACATTTATTATTTTTGATTAAAAATGGTCATTTTTGTTAAAAATTTCAGCTTTTCTGATTCGAAGTCCACTGTTTTCTAAAAAATTGAACTTTCTAGTTTACAAAACTTACTCTTTCATTGAAAATTCATCTTTTACGGTAGAAAAGTTATTTTTTTAATTAAAAAAAAAATTTTTAATTAAAATTCAACAGTTTGCTTGCAATTTTTGCTTTTTGTCTTAAAAATGTAAATATTGAAGCCTCAACTGCTTCGTTGTGATAGAATTAATTCAACAAAACAATTCAATTAGATCCAAGTCAATTAAATATTTTATTACAAAAAAAAATTAATTACTTGCAAGAGTTTTTTTCAGGATGAATAATAAATTGATCGATCTAACAATAACATAATATTTATCATCACTGATTTATCGTTTCTTTGTACAATTTGCATGATAGACGCATTTTAACCGTCTTTACAATACTGCTCTTTTATTCAAGACCTTCATTTTAATAACATTGCTCGTACTCAAATATGACGTAATTTTTTTACAGACAAAATTTTTAAAAAATTCTCAAAAATTTCCGGATTTATGCAGGATCGACTAGAAAGCTTTAGAAAAGTCCGCAGAAATTCTAATCCAATTTTTAAAGATAAAGAAAAAACACTATAAGACACTGTTAAAAATTTTTAAAATGGTAAAACAAATTGTTGAATTTTTTATCCAAAATGATAATTTAAAAAAAACAGTTGTATTATGAACCTGAAAAATTAAATTTTTAACAAAAAAATTATTTTCAATAAAAAATATGAATTTTCAGCAAAATATTTTAATTGAAAAAAAACTGTCAAGCAACAAGAACATTTTTTTTTAGCAGAGAGTGGAAATTTCAATCTTCAAAAATATATTTTTAAGCAAATATTCAAATTAAAAAAAAAAGATGAAACTGCGACCAGTTAGTTGAATTTTTAAGTAAAAAAGACAAATGTTTTTAAAGAAAATTGAATTATGAACTAGAACGCTTAGATTTTATAAAAAAAAAAACATAATTTTTAATTAAGAAAGATGCATTTTTAACTAAACAGTTGATTTAAAAACAAAACAAATATTTAAAGCAAAAAGATCCATTTTTTATAAGACAGTTCAATTTTTAACAACAATGTCAATTTACAAGTAGGAGATATGCATTTTCAACGAAAAAATATGAATTTTGAATTTCAAAAAATTGAATTTTTAACAAGACAATGGAATTAAAAAAAACGCAAGTAAAAAATAATTTTTTTTTAGAATACAGTTCAGTTTTCAGCAATCGAAAATAAATTTTCAACCCACTGGTCGAATTTTAAAACAAAAAAGAGGCAACTTCAACTGAAGATTTGAAATTTTTTGACAAAAAGCCAATTTTTCAAAAGACAGTCGAATTGTAAGCCTGAAAAAATAAATGTTCAAAAAAATAAATAAAGCAATAAATATATAAATAATAATTTCCAAAAAAGAAAGAGGAATTGCTAAACAAATATTTCAATTAAAAAAAAAAAAAATTTCAAAGAAAAAGCCAAATTTTATAGAAGACAAATAAACTTTGAACAAAAAGTTAATTAAATAAGAAAGATTATTTTTTCAACGGAAAAGTTAATTGAAAAAAATTCAAATTAAATAGGTGTACAAAGATAAATCCTTAAAAATATCCAGCTATTAGGTAATTATTCAAAATAAAAAATTATTAATAATTTTTCCAGGAAACATAAAAAAAATTTTATCAGTCAAACTTTTTTAAAAACTTAAAAAATATAGATCGTTATCTTGAAAAATCAACATTTTTCTTTAAAAATTTTAAAGATTTTTCAAATTTTAAATTATTTATAATATTTTTCAGAAATTTTTAAACATCTTTAAAAATGTTTCCAATTTTTAAGAAATTAAAAAAAAATCCATAAAATTAAAAAAATTGCCTTAAAATTTTCCATATTCATTTACAGGATTTTGGAAAACTTTTGGAATGTTTTTAATTTTTTTTCTCTTGAAACTTGTTTTTTAAAATCAATAATCATTTTAAATTTTCATAGAAATTTTAAGAAAAAATTATTCTCTTGAAACCTTTCAAAAATATAAATTTTTATCAATTATTTATGCTACTTTAAATTTGTAAATTATTTTCGAATCTTTTTAAAATTTTTAAATGTTTCTTAAACTTTTGCTCTAAGATTTTTCAAAATCTTAGGAAATCATTTAAATTGTTTCGAAATCTTTTTCAATTAAAAAAGAAAGATTATTTTGTTCAACAAAAAAAGTGAATAAAAAAAATTCAACTAAGAATATACGGATTTCCTACCATTCAGGAGGCATTTCTAATTCACAAAGACGCATTTTCTATCAAAAAGGAGAATTTTCAACAAAAATGTTAAAATTCTGACCAAAACGGATGACTTTAGCAAAATAATTAAATTTTCAACCAAATAGTCGAGTTTTGAACGAAAAAGACTGAACTTGAAATTTTAATTTCTTGAAAACAGGCGGAAAAAGATAAATTCTTTAAAATTTCCAGCTATTAGGTAATTATTCAAAATAAAAAATTATAAATAATTTTTCCAGGAAACATAAAAAAAAAATTTTGTTAGTGAAATTTTGATAATAAAATTCAAAAAACTTAATAATTGTAGTTCGTAACCTTCAAAAATCAACATTTTGCTTAAATTTTTTCGACGATTTTTCAAATTTTAAATTATTTTTAATATTCTTCAGAAATTTATAAATATCTGTTAAAATTATTCCAATTTTTAAAAAATAAAAAAAATCCTATGAAACTAAACAAATTGCTTTAAAATTTTCTATATTTATTTACACGATTTTGGAAAACTTTTGAAATGTTTTTAATTTTTTTCTCTTGAAACTTCTTTTTTAAAATCAATAATCATTTTAAATTTTTATAGAAATCTTGAGAAAAAATTATTCTCTTGAAACCTTTCAAAAATATAAATTTTGTATTAGTTATTTATGCTATCTTAAAGTTGTAAATTATTTTCGAATCTGATAATTGAACATTTTGATAATAAAATTTTAAAAACTTAAAAATTGTAGTTCGTAACCTTCAAAAATCAACATTTTGCTTAGATTTTTTCGACGATTTTTCAAATTTTAAATTATTTTTAATATTCTTCAGAAATTTATAAATATCTGTTAAAATTATTCCAATTTTTAAAAAATAAAAAAAATCCTATGAAACTAAACAAATTGCTTTAAAATTTTCTATATTTATTTACACGATTTTGGAAAACTTTTGAAATGTTTTTAATTTTTTTCTCTTGAAACTTCTTTTTTAAAATCAATAATCATTTTAAATTTTTATAGAAATCTTGAGAAAAAATTATTCTCTTGAAACCTTTCAAAAATATAAATTTTGTATTAGTTATTTATGCTATCTTAAAGTTGTAAATTATTTTCGAATCTGATAATTGAACATTTTGATAATAAAATTCAAAAAACTTAAAAATTGTAGTTCGTAATCTTCAAAAATTTCAAATTATAAATTATTTTTAATATTTTTCAGAAATTTCTAAATTTCTTTAAAAATAATTCCAATTTTTAAGAAATTAAAAAAAATTCCATAAAATTAAAAAAATTGCCTTAAAATTTTCCATATTCATTTACACGATTTTGGAAAACTTTTAAAATGTCTTTAATTTTTTTTTCTCTTGAAACTTGTTTTTTAAATTCAATAATTATTTTAAATTTTCATAGAAATCTTAAGAAAAAATTATTCTCTTGAAACCTTACAAAAGTATAAATTTTTTATCAATTATTTATGCTATGATAAATTTGTAAATTATTTTCGAATCTTTTAAAAAAATTTTAATGTTTCTTAAACTTTTGCTCTAAGATTTGTCAAAATCTTAGAAAATAATTTAAAATGTTTCAAAATCCTTTTCAATTTTATCCTACATAAAAATTAATTTTTAAAAATAAAAAATTATTTTAAAGTTTCTGAGGAAACTTAAGAAAATAATAACTTTATATGTGGACTCACCAAATTAGAAATAGTTCAATTTAAAACTCTAACTTTTTAAATTTTCTAAGCATAAAGCTTCAATGAAAAGTGATTCAATTGTTAATATTCTCAATTAAAATTTAACAATTTTTTATAGTTTACAAATCAGTTTTAAAGTTTCAATGTGATTAAAATTTCAACTGAGTACATCGAACTTGGTGAAAGAACGAAAAAAAAAGTTGATTAATCTCATTTGAATAAAAAATAAAATTGAAAAAGTCGCAACGATCCGAAACCTGCAGTTATCAAAAATTAATCTGCAATTTATCTTCTTGCTTTAAATGCCCAACAGAATTTTCAAGGTATTTCTCAAGATTAAGGCAAAAATTTGTAACAAAATGTTAATGAAAAAACTAAAACTAAATAATAAAAATGAAATGAAATAGTAAGTATGAACTCTGACTTGGAAGAAAATATGATTTCGATCCGTTCCCGAACGATCAAGCCTTTCACTGACCTTGTCAAGTATTCAGCAACGAGTTCAGATTTTCTAACAATAATATTTCAATCTAGGCGTTCTAAAAAGCACACTTTCAATTTAAATTTTTTTCACTATTCGAATTGCGGGTGATTTACTTATAGATTAAAAGTTAACTATTGTTATGAACAATTAATTTATCAAATTTGAATTTTATTATATTTTATTTTCCTGAAAAGTTACTGTCCTTTTATCAATATTAGAAGATTAAAATATTAGTAGAATGCTAAATAAAAGACTGGGAAAAATGGATTATAAAGAGAACTCCGAGATTTGACGCTAACCTTCTATTATCGGTTTTATTCTCTACAGTGTAGCAATCGCGTAATGATATATGAAACACATAATGATGCTGCTCGGGAATATCTCTGTTATCAACCAAATGTGTCGTAATTCCTAACTATGATAACATGCATTTAAAAAATTATTTGTTTGTAAAAAGAAGTAAAATTTATTTAACAATCGAAACCTTTAATTGTTTAATCTAGAATAGGAGTTCGAATCACGGTTTTTTTCGATTAAGTAAATTCTTTTTTTAACATAGTATTATTTTGTTTATTTTATAACCAAAACAATCATTCTTTATTTGGAATTTAAACGAGAATTATTTTTTAAATTTGAAGTGAACTATTGAATTACAAAATTTTCACAGTTTCTAATTATTTTTTAATTAAATGGCAAAAATGTTTTCCAAGATTTCAGGAATAGAAATTATATTATTAGTCATGTATTGGAAAAGCAAAAATATGATTTTTCATGAGAAGAGTATTTAAAGATATTATTTTAATAATATTTTTGTAATTTAATTTTTTCTTACTGTTGCTTCTTAAGAATTAAAAAAACGGTTGAACTTTAATAATTCCTGGATTTTTTCAAGAAAAGTATTGTTTAAAAATCTGATTCCAGTTTCGATACTGAGTGAATAATCTTTAAAAATATTTATTAGTTTTTTTATTACTTGATCTTCTTACTAATTTAAAGAAAAAATGAATTTTATTAAAATGCGGATTTTTTCAGAAAAAGTGTTCAGTATAACTCTACTGTGTCCAATTTGAAAAATAAGTAAAAAAATTTAAATTCATAGTTATTTGTTTTTAAAAATGGGTTTAGCAATTTTAGTGATGGAAAGATTTACTTTCAAAATTTAAGACAAAAAAACGATATTTTTCTGAAGTTTGTTTTTTGACACCTTGAAGCCCCAAAATTCAAAAGAGTAAAACTGAGATAAATAAACTATCAATTTTGAAATTTTTATAGATTTTAATTATTATAGTTCTGATCTAAAAACTATCCTACAAGTAAGATATTTTTTATGATTTGTAAAAGAAAAATTCAAAACTTATTCATTTACTTCAAAAGTTAAAAAGCAATGTCACTTGGTTTATCTAATGTTTGGCGAAATATTTATATTTTTCTTTGTAAAAAAAAAATTAAGAAAAGCGATAAATTAATAACTTAAACAATATTTATTTTTAAATTCAAAGCAGAAATCATAGATTATAAATTTCGATAATCTTGAGTTTAAAAGCGGCTTAATTTTTAACAGACCAAAATTTTTCCTTAAATTGTATACATTTCTGGAAAGTAAAAAACTAAATTCTTAGAAATATTTTACATACTTTTAAAAAATTCGGCTGTTTGGTATCAAAATTCATCTCTTTTGGTAAAAATTTGATTATTTTTTAAATTAAAATTTAAAGTCTTCAGTTTGAGATTTAAAAAGTTTTTGATAGAGGATTCAATATTTTGTTGAATGTTCAACTTTTTTGTTTAAATTAAAATGTTTTTGATAAAAATTAAATTATTTAAGATTTAAATATTAACTGTTACATTTTTTTGTTAAAAAGACATCTTTTTAGATTAAGATTCAACTTTTTGGTTAAAAACTGAACTTCTTTGTTAAAAAGTAATTTTTTATTGAATATTTATCACTTTAGCTAAAAAATAAAATAATAAAATGATAAAATAATAAAATAAAATCTAAAAATATTTTTGGTAGAAAAATTAAACCACTGTGTAAAAACTGTATATCTCTTAAATTAATTTAACTCTTGTTGATATAAAATAAAAATTCTCATTGAAATATCAACTATTACATTTTTCATTTAAAAATTCAACTATTTAGGTAGAGGCTAACATTTTTGGTAAAATTTTTATTTTAAATATCTGAAATTTGCAAAAATATTTTTGAATGTTCTCAAATAACTAAAGAAAAGTATAATTATATAATCTTAAAAACAAATAAGTAACTAAACTTAAATGTAAATAATTTTTCAAGATTTTTATTTTGTATTCAAAATAATTTTACACCGTAAATCTAAAAACTAAAAGCGCGTGATTGACGATTAGGGTGGTCAAATTTTTTTTTCTCAGAATTTTTATAAATATCTTCCCCAAATTTGTTCTAATAAGCACAAAAAAATCTTTTTTTTTAAATAATATTTAAAGATTCTGCAAGCCTCATGAAGTCTATAACGCATTTCCCATAATAAAAAATTCATTTTTGTAACTTTTATTCAGAATCATCAATAGTAAGGTTTAAAAAATCCATCAGTGAAAAATTAAATTTATCTATTCATAATTTTTGACGATTTTTTAAATACGAATTACTTCTCATAAGGAAAAGATGTCTTTCTTCTAATAATTACTTTGCTGCAATCATTTTTTTTTAAATTTTTTCAAACAAATTTCTTTTAGAATAGATATATAAAGTCGCAGTTTTACCAAAAATTTTCATTTTATTTTCAAATTTTGAGTCTGACTGAGGCAATAATCAAATAAATTAACCAGAATTTAAATTTTTTAATTAGAGGCAATTAGAGAGAAGATGGTTATAAACAATCAGCAATTGTTTTAATTATTATTATTACTTACTTTAGTGATAATTGTACAAAATTTTAAACAATTTAGAAAAAACTGCAACATTCTAGCATCACTTAGAGATACTATTGTTTAAAGAATAATAATGATTTGTTTAAAAATTTATTTTCAAATTTCATTAATTTTTATTTCTCTTTCTCTGTAAGAAAAAAGTGGACAAAAAGTTGATTACAAAAAACCGTAGTTTTCGAGCATGCTAGAAAGCGAATAATATGTAAAATGATGATGAATTGTTTGAACAATTATATTTTGTAAAATTTAATTAAATACAATTCCGAAAATTTTAGCCCATGTAAACAAAAGGTCATTTTTAGAAGCTTAAAAAAAATTGCAACTTTCTAGCATGATTCTGAAAGAATACTCTGATAAATAATAATAAATAATTTTAAAAAATATTTATTTATAATTTAATTAATTATTGCCTCTTTATAAATGACAACAGTATTTTTTATGATATGTAAATAATTTGTATTACAAAATTCGCAAAAATAATCATAATTAGCACCAGACCTTCACCAACCCCAATTTTTCACTCATGGGATTTTTTCGGCACCTTATAAAACATACTGACGGGGGTGATATTTAAGCAGTAATTTTTTATTTGTATTCTATTTCTAATTTTGTAAATAAATTCCGAGCTTCGACCCAATTCACTGAATATTGACGATTCTGAATAAAATTTACAAACAAAAATTTTTTAGGTGGGGGAAAAAATGGGGACTATCAGCATAGGGCTTGTGACACCACTAATTTTTTGTTGAGTGGATGAAAACAAGTTTGGGAAGAACACACATTATAATTTGATTTAAAAATTTTGCAATAAATTTTCGGACCACCCTTCTGATTATGCTAGTGTTATTTATAGTTTGAGTAAAATTTGTTAAATTGTGAAAAATTGTCATTTATTTTGGATATTTTTTAATGTTTTTCAAAAAATCTGATATTTTTCTTTGCCGAAGAAAGATCACACGTAGGCGGAAATGCGAGACAGTTACTCGTGCAAGACGCAATGTGCGAGTCTTGAATTTAAAGAGGATCCATGAAAGGCTTTCCTCGAGTACTCGTATTCTCTCGGACGGTCTCAGTAACTCGAGAGATTCACAAGCGATTTCTCTCTGTCATGGAGTGTCGCCGTGACTGGGTCAACTGCATTGCCGACGGCCAATGGGCATCGTATGTTTGTTTTGAAAAACGAGTTTTTTCACACACAAGCAAAAAAATATTATTTTTATTACGCATTTATTTTTTATTATTTATTTATTTTTTATCATTTTTACCATTCTTAAAAATAAAATGATAACTGGAAACTTGTTTTCAGATTTAGTATCCTAATTTTTCTTCATAAATCAATTATGTTAATGATTCAATTTATTGCTATAATCTGAAACGAAATCTGATCAATTTTAGAGTATCAATTCAAGAGAAATCACAAATGATTGATGATAGGAGTCATCGAGTGATAAAAATCAATTAAGATCTGAAAATTAGTCTAATTTTTCTACGTTTTAGATTTTGGGAAATATTGAATAAATATTTTGCAAACTGGAACAGAATATCCATGTCGAGGAAAAGCGCGACTGACGTTGCGTGTAATAGAGCGCAAACGCATACGGTACTACACCAAGTTTGAAACGTGCACGTATGAATGCACTCATGAAATCAACGGAAATTTGTTTCAATGTTATTTGCCTAAATAGGTTAGAGACATAATTCCCACATCAAGTTAAGAATGTGCTATTATTTGAAATTTGCAAAAACTTGCATCAATATTCAATATCCAGAGTCTAAAATATTTAACAATATTCCTCAACTTATTATTCAAATAAAATAAGATAGATTCGGAGAATTTCATTCCCGGAAAATATATTCAACCTAAATTCTCTGCCATGCTGCGACTGAATTAAATTACTGTAATTTAAAATCGTTTTAAAGTTTCTTCAATGAAGAGTTATTTAAAAAGGAAAAATTCCAAACGGTGTCGAAAATATTTAATTTATAAAAACCAAATTTAATTCGAGCACTCTAAGATCCAATTATTTTTCCTTGACACCTGTGCCACTGAAAATCCTCTTGTAAACAAGCCTCGATAAGAAAGTTTCATCATACCCAGAAGAACCATCTTTTTGTACCTTGTTTTCCTTTTCCCGAATCATGCACAAATATTGAATGAACTGAAAAATTTTTAGTCCAACGAGATGCTTCTTCTCCAATTTGTAAAAAAAGATTTAAACCAGGAAATCTTCATAAAATCACTCACCGATTCCATGTCGAAACCGTATACCATCGTTCACCGCGGCTTGTTGAATTCAATCTTCACAATAAAGGATCACTCGCGAATTTTCCTTAAAAAAGGACGTCTCGTTGAGCGCGCACCAATCACGCGTTATGTTTTTGCAAAATGTTGATCTAACTCTTCTTTTCGCGCGAAAGTTGAATAAATATTTGAAGGTCGCATGCACGGATGATGGTCCACATGTAATAGTGTGGGAGGATAAGTCGCGAGGAGAGCGCAAGCGCGCGCGCTAGCGGCTTTTTAGTAAACAAGTGCGCGAGAGCGCTTCCGCAGAAATCGGTCCCGAAACGAGCTTCTCTGGCGAAGCCTTTTCTCTGACTACCGTAGCGAGCGGGTATAGTGGGGTTCTTAGGCCGGTCTCAAGAACAGGCCGAGCGAGCGGGTTCGCGCGAACGAACGACCTACTAAACGCTCGACCCGCGCGCTGCGCATGCGCCCGAGAGTCTCTCTTGAGTCACTGCAACAAGAGATTCTGTACCCGTACAGGTTTGTCGTTATTTTTTGCGACCCCTAGAAAGAGGGATTTAAAAAAGAGTCCCATTGGTTTAGCGTCAAATGATAAGAGGTAAGGCTCGGTTGATGATGATTCTTGGGACATGTGTTCAGTTTAGGAAAGAAGGGGGTTGACAAATCATTGGAAGATGCGCTCCAGCGAAGGTGGATTAATTTTTTATCTAAAAAGACGAACTTGAAACAAAATACATATATTTTTAAGTAAGTAGTTGAATTTTTAACTAAAGCAGATAGAGTTTTAACTAAACACTTGAATTTTCATCTAAAAAAATTAATTGTCAAGAAACTAGCTAAATTTGAAACCAAAGTAATCAAGTTTAAACTAAAATAATCAATCTTCAACAGGGATGGTTTATTTTTATTTTAAAGCTATTTTACAACAAAATTGTTAAATTTTTAACCAAAGAGATGAATTTTTAAAAAAGAAACAACAAAAATGGCTTTTTAGGAGAATTTTCGAATTTTCCAAAAAGTAAATTAATCCTCTACCAAAATGAAATTTTTCAAACCAAGCAGTGTACCTTTCAACCAAATAGGATATTAAAAAAGGAATTGTTTTCAACTACCATGATTAATTTTATATCAAATCAGACAAATTATCAACAAAATGTATTAATTTTTAATCAAATCGTTGGATTTTCAAACAATAAAATAATTTTATATAAAAACAACAAAATTTCAATAAAATACAAATTTAGAGAATACAAAATACAACAAAGTAGTTAAAATTTAACTGAAGAAGATATAGTGTCAACTAAACAGTTGACTTTTTAATTTAAACAATTAAATGTCAAAAAACTAGCTAAATTTAAAACCAAAGAAATTAATTTTAAACTAAAATAATCAATCTTCAACAGGAGTGGTTTAGTTTTATATAAAAAATGAATTCCCAACCGGGAAACAAAGATTTTACGACAAAATAGTTAAATTTTTAACCAAAGAGATCAATTTTTAAAAAATGAACAAGAAAAATGACTTTTTAGGACAATTGTTGAATTTTCCACGAAGTAGAATATTCCTCTACCAAAACAACGAATATTTAAAAAAAACAGTGGACCTATAACCAAAAAGGATGATTTTGAAAAAAATGTTATTTAGCCAACAAGATTAATTTTCTACCGAAAAAGACGAATTATCAAGAAAATAAATTAATTTGCAACCAAATAGTAGGATTTTTAACTTAAGAAACGAATTTCCAAAAAATAAACAACAGAAGAGACTTTTTAGGAAAATTGTTGAATTTTTCACAAAGTCGAGTTGGATTTTCACCCAATAAAATAATTTAATATGAAAAAATAACAAATTTTGAACAAAAAATAAATTTCAAAAATACTAAAAACAGCAGAGTAGTTGAATTTTTTAATTAAAAAAGGTCAATTCACCAATAAAAATGGAATAGTTTAATTTTCAGTTAGAAAATAACTAAAAAAAAACCAAAAGGAGAAAAAATTAACAAAACAATCAATTTTCAAAAAATAAACAACAAGAATGACTATTTTGGACAATTGATTGTTAAATCTTTCACAAAGCAGAATAATTCTCTACCAAAAGGAGAAATAAATAACAAAACAATTAATTTTCAAGAAATAAACAACAAAAATGACTTTTTGGGGAAATTGTTGAATTTTCCATAAAGAATAGTTGTATTTTCACCCAATAAAATAATTTTATATATAAAAATAAAAAATTTTGAACAAAATACAAATTTCAAAAATGCAAAATACCACAAAGTAGTTAAATTTTCCAATACGAATATTTTATTTTTAAATACAAATATTTCTGACAAACAAAATTAATTTTATATAAAAAACAAAAAATTTTGAAATAATACAAATTTCAAAAATACCAAAAACAAGAAAGTAGTTGAATTTTTAACCAAAGAGATGAATTTTTAAAAAATAAACAAGAAAAAAGACTTTTTAGGAAAATTGTTTAATTTTCCATTTTATGTAAAAAAAATTATAAATTTTGAACAAAATACAAATTTTAAAAATACAAAATGTAAGAAAGGAGTTTTATTTTCAAATACAAATATTTTTAACAAATAAAATTAATTTTATATAAAAAACAAAAAATTGTGAAAAAATACAAAATGTCAAAAATACCAAAAACAGCAAAGTAGTTGAATTTTTTAATTAAAAAAGGTTAGTTCACCACCAAAAATGGAATAGTTAAATTTTCAGTTAGAAAATTATTTTAAAAAATTGTTTTTTAAACGTACTTGCTACATTTTCATCAAAGAAAGAATCTTCAATAAAAAAATTACGGTTTAACAAAATTGTTGAATTTGTCACAAAGCATATTAATCATCTACCAAAAGGAGAAAAAATTAACGAAACAATTAATTTAAAAAAAATAAACAACAAAAATAACTTTTTGGGAAATTTGTTCAATTTTCCACAAAGTATAGTTGGATTCTCACCCAATAAAATAATTTTATATATAAAAATAACAAATTTTCGACAAAATACAAATTTTAGAAATACAAAATACCACAAAGTAGTTGAATTTTTAAATACAAAGGTCAATTCACCACCAAAAATGGAACATATTAATTGTCAGTTAAAAAATTGTTTAAAAAAAATACTTTCAAACAAACTTGCTACATTTTCTACCAAAGACATGCATGTTTGAAAAAAAAGAATCTTCAAGAAAAAAATTACCTTTTAACAAAATTGTTGCATTTTTCAGAAAGCTGATTAATTCTTTACCAAAAGGAGAAAAAATTAACCAAACAGTCGACTTTTCAGCCAAAAAGGATAATTTTTAACAAAATTTTTTTTAACTAACAAGATTAAGTTCTTATCGAACAAGACAATTTTCAACAAAATGAATTAATTTTTAACCAAATTGTTAAATTATCAACAGCGCAATAATTTCATATAAAAAATCTTTTTAAAAATAATGTGATTTTTCAAGAAAGTAGTTTGATTTTCAAATAAAGAAAAATAAATTTTCAACCGAGTATTTAAATTTTCAAATAAAAAAGATTATTTATTCAAACAAAAATAGAATGATTGAATTGTCACTTTAAAAATTAATTTTCCGAAAAAAAATTAATTTTGAAAAAATTAGCTAAATTTTTAACCAAACAGGTTAATTTTCAACAAAAATGGTGAAGCTTCATCTGGAATAATTTAATTTTACCATCAAAAATTAAATTTTTAATAAAAAAAACCGCCACTTCATCACAAATTTTAATATTCAATCAAAGCAGTTTAAGAAAACAATAATGGCGAATATTTAACAAACTAGCTAAACCCTCTACCAAAAATAAATGTTCCAACAAAATTTTTTAATTAAAAAATAAATTTTAAAACAAAAAACATCGATTTTTCAAAAAAATATTTATATTTTTTCCGAAAAAATAGTTTTAAATTTACCTTGAAAATCTGAAAAAAATGGATTTTTAACCAAATTGCTGCATTTTCTACAAAGCACATTATTTTTTAACCAAATAAAATAAATTCTCAATGAAAAATGTAATATTGGATTGCTCTAATTTTTTGTTTTTATTTTCAATCAAAAATAATTTACGTCTAGAAAAAAGACAAATTTTTAACAAAATAGTCAATTTTTCAAAAAAAAAGATAATTTATAACCAACTTGTTTAATTTTCCATTCATCAGATTAATTTTTATCCAAATCATTAAACTTTTGACCAAATAAAATAATTTTTAATCAAACATTTAAATTTTCAAAGTATATAATTAATTTTATATCGGAAAAGACAACCTTTTAACAACATTCATGAGTTTTTAACAATGCAGTTAAATTTTCAATTAATTTTAAATTAATTTTCAATTAATGTTTAAACAAAGGACAACGATTTTTGAAACGAATAGTTAGATTTTCAACGAAACAGATGAATTGTCGACTAAAATATAGAATTTTCACAAAAAAACGACTTTTTATGAAAAATGTTTTGTTTGCCATAAAGTAGAATAATTTTTAACTAAAAGAGAGGAATGCTAAATAAAGAATCTAATATTTGATAGTTCACAAAAAACGAATTTCAATATTCATATAAACAATGTTTAAGTCAAATAAGAAAGACGAATTTTCAACAAAATAAATTAATTTTTTTCCAAATGTTGAATTTTCACCGAATAAAAATTATTTTTTTTATCCAAAAAGACAAATAAAAAAAATGATTTTTCAAGAAATTAGTTAAATTTTCAACTAATGAATACAATTTTAAACTAAAATTATTAATCTTCAAGTTTAGTTTTTAATTAAAGAATAAATATTCTGAATTAAAAATTTAATAGTTGGTATTGTAACTAACACAAAATTTAATTTAAAAAAAAGTTCAACTCAATTTAGAAATTTTAATTTTTCAGTTAAAGTAATTAATTTTAAACAAAAAGAAATGAATATAAAAAAAAATCTTTTATTGTTTGATCAAAATAGTATAATTTTCAACCTAAAAGATGGGTTTTCTATCAAGAAGATAAATATTTTAAACACAAAAAATAAATTTTAACAGCATAAATCAATTTTTAATCGTATAGTTATGTTTTCAACTAATAAAAATATATTTTGTACTAAAAAGAGAATAATTATATTTTAATAAACATGAATTTTTACTTAGATTGATGCTATCCCAACCGAAAAATAAATTTGTTAAAACAAATAAGAACTTTTAAATAAGAATCTTGAAAAATTTGAAAAATAAAACCATACATTTTCAACAACAACATAAAAGAAAATTCAACAAAATTGCTCAGTTTTTGATCCAACTATTCCAATAAAAAAAGTATTTTCAAAGTACTTCTAGAATTCAAGGAATTCATGGAATTGAAGGATTTCGTGGAATTCATAGAATTTACGGAATTGAAAGAATTTAGAGAATTAAAATAATGCCCGGAATTCACGAACTTACAGAATTCGCGGAATTAAAAAAAAAATCAGGAAATTCACGGAATTTGTGGGAATTCACGGGATCCAAAAAATTAACGAACATAAAAGAATTTAAGGAAATTCAAAGAAATTACAGAAGTCAGAGAATTCATAATATTGCAGAAATTTAAGGAATTTTATGGACTTCGCGGAGTTTATGGAATTCGAAGATTCGTGGAGTTCACGGAATTCACGGAAATGATAGAATGCACGGAATTAATGCATTTCACGGAATTTCTTTGATTCCATGAATTTCACGAATCCTATGAATTCGGTGAACACCTTGAATTCCACAAATTCCATTGATTATGTGAATTCCTTTATTTCCATGAATTCTTCAAACTCCTTTAATTCCATGAATTCCGTGATTTCTACTAATTCCATGAATTTGATAAAATACTTGCATTCTATGAATTCCGTAAATAACGGGAATTCTATAAATTTCGCAAATTCCTTGAATTTCGAACATTCCCTAAGTTTCGTGAATTCCTTCATTTCGGGCTTTAAATAAATTCCGTAAATTCTTTGTATTCCTTAGAATCCGTTGTTACAGTTAATACCGCGAATTCCTTGAATTCTTTGAATACTATCAATTCCATGAATTTCATGGAGTCCACAAGATCTATGAATTCCATAATTTCCATTAATTCCATGATTTCAGTAAATTCTTGGAATTCTACTAATTCCATGAAACCATAAATTCCGCGAGTTTATTCAATTCCCTGAACTATATGCATTCCGCGAATTCCAGGAATTCTATAAATCTCGGTAATTTTATGAATGCCATAAATTTCGTAAATTCCCTTAATTCCACAAATTTCGCAAATTCCGTGATTTTTGTGAATTCTCATAAATGGCTTGAATTCCATGCATTGCCTGAATTCCATAAATTTTGTGAGATCTTTAAATTCCATCAATTCTGCGAATTCCGTGACTTCTGAGAATTTCGCGAATTCCTTTTTTTCATCAATTCCGTGAATTTCATTAATTTCGTTAATTTTATGAATTTTGTGAATTTAAGAAATTCCTTGAATTCGGTGAAATCCTTAAATTTCATTAGTGGTTGACTTTACGATTTAAAATACTTACAATACATGTATTCAAAAATTTTTTAATAGTGTGGCTAAAAAAATTTTCTGTCGTATCTAAAACTTTTGTTAATATATAGCATATAACGTGCGTATTTTTTGAATTCCGGAATTCATGGAATTTAAGGAATTAGGGAAATTCACCGAATGTAAGGAATTAATATAACTTCCGGAATTCACCAATTTCATGGAATTTGCGAAATTCACGGTATTCAAATAATTCACGTGATTCAAAAAATGCATGGAATTTACGGGTTTCATGGAATTCACGGAATTCACTGAATGGATGAAAGTAATGGACATCTACGAATGCCTTGAATTTCTGGAATTCCATTAATGCCGTGAACGCTATGAATTCCATGATTACAGTCTATTTCCTGAATTCGATCAATTTCGTGAATTCCATTAATTCTTTTCATGCATTGAATTCCATGAATTCCTTGAACACCATGAATTCCTTGCATTTAAGAATTCCATGGATTTCTGGAATTCCTTTAATTCCATGAATGTCATGAATTCCATAAATTGGGTGAATTCTTTGAATTCCATGAATTCTGAAAATTCCTTAAATTCTGAAAATTCCTTAAATTCCACTAATATAATGAATTCCTTGAATTTGGTGAATCGAATGAATATAGGGAATTCCATAAATTTCGTGAATTCCTTCAGTTCCTTGAATTTCATGAATTCGATCAATGCCGCGAATATGATACATTTAAAATCCTTTATTTCCAAGAATTCTGCGAATTCTGTGCTTTCCGTGAATGTGATGAACTCCATGAATTTCGTGAATTCCATTTATCCGTGAATTCATCGTGCACAATTGAGACTCCAAATTCTATAACCACGCATAAAATTTGCCTAACCGCTTCAGGCCGCTCGAGTTGGCCCCTGATGACTTGAAAATCAGTTTTCGAAAATTAATTTTTTTAAGACATCACTATGTTGAAAATTTTAGAGCGCATTTTTTTTCTTTCGGCAAAAAAGTTGTATCTGCCCTTTAAACTGTTCTTAAGATAATGTGCAATTAAAAATTTTTTTTTTTTTGTTAAATAAAAAAGTTATACATTTTTTTGGCAATCAGTATCAAAATAACGTTAGACAATTTTCAAACGCTTCGTTTATCGAGGGAATTTTCAGTAAGCCCAAGCTTCCAGCAATAAGATAGCTTAGTAGGATATAATGAAGTTTTCTGCAAAGTTTTACCCTAATTGAATTATTCGTTAACAAAATGGGATCATTCAAATCGCATTGACCGAGCACGTGAGGGGCGATAACTTCGGAGCCCGGTTGCACCGCGCTATTTAGCCGGTTAGAATGCAACAATGTTCATATACAATGTTCTTGAAATAGGTGTACATTAGAAGCATAATGTAAACAAAAAGCAAGGGCATCTTCAATTCATTTTTAAGATTAGCTAGGAGAGTATTACAAATCTCTTAAAATTTAGAGAACATTGTATTTGGTTCCTAAGCAAATAAATCTATAAATATTGAAAATGAATAACTAAAAAACTAAATGTGCTAATAATATTAGCAAGGTAAAGAAAAATAAGGTATTTGTACCTACACTTCCTTTAAAAAGATAAAAACTTCAATACTTATGAAAGTGAATAAAAAATAAATTAATTAACTTTGAAGATTTTTTTTTTTATTATTTTCAGTTCGTAAAAATTTACATAAGTAAAATTTAGGACACATATTATATGCATACTACTGTAAATTAGAGGAAATAAAGAAAACAGGATTTTTTTATTTAGTAATAAATTGAAAATATTAAGGATGTTTTCAGTATAAAGTCGACAAACAAGATTTATGCAATCAAAAAAGGTAGCCATTTCTAAGTCTAACAAATTTTGGTAACTAAATATAAATTTACTGTAGAATGAACAGTTTAAGATGTAATTATTTATTTGGAAATAGTTGATCTAGGTTTTCCGTTTTATTTTGTCTTCAGAAATTATCCTTAATGTTTAATCTCTATAATACTGTATCGGTTTATTAAGTTCTTCATAAGATTGTGTACGATGCTGTTTTTACAAAAAGTATTTATTATGTTCAAAATAATTTTTATCTTATTAGTAGTATAATTACTAACAAGATTAGTTTGAATAAAAACCATCTACAAAATTTGCAAGAAACAAATAAGTTATTGCTAGCTAAATAAACTTTTCGATAGAAAATAAACTTTTTTGTTGAATATTCATAATTTTGGTTAAAAACTCATCTCTTTTAGCAGAAAATTGATTATTTCGTTTAAAAAATAATTTTTTTGTTTTAAAATTTGTGTTGTGAGATATACTTTTCTGAATGTTTGTAATCACCTTGTCAATACGTATATATAATGTAAGAAATACATATTTAATGATTTGGCCGCAACAAAAAAATATATGCATATGGTTCAATGATCAAATTTTAACTTGATAGTGTAAACATATAAATAGACGAAAATAATTCCAATCCAGAGTCGAGGGCTGAGGTCGAGAAGGTCGAGACTCCGAAAATGTCACCTATCACGCACTCGATCAATGCTATTAGAATGCTCCTATTTTGCTAACGAATAATTCAATTAGAGTAAAACTTTGCAGAAAACTTAATTGTATCCTACTTAGCATTCCTATTGCAGGAAGTTTGGGGTTACTTAAAATTTCCTCGATAAACGAAGCGTTTGAAAATTGTCTAACGTTATTTTGATACTGACTGACAAAAAAATTATAACTTTTTTATTTAAAAAAAATAAATAAATTTTAAATTGCACATTATCTTAAGAACAGTTTGAAGGGCAGTTTACAACACTTATAATACATGTATTTCCGTTTTGTCATTCCGATACCATCGGTACTAGCGGATTACTATTAATTGCTTGGATGACACCTGTTTAAAGTTAAATTACTGCTGATCGCAAGTGGCTTGCCTAAGATAACAAGGGGATTACCTAGGGATATCAGGGGTAGAAAAATAAGGGAAGGGATAAAAATGAGGAGAGGGGGTACAAGAAAATTGCGGGGCGGGAAATTCAGTGGAGAAGTAAAGGTGAGTATATAGAGAAAATAAGGGGTGAACGAGTAAGGAGGTGTGAACAATTATAGAAGTGGAAGTGAGTGCCGGGAAAGGGAGAAAGTAGGTGAAATTATGGCGGAGGAAATAAGGGGGCATGAGGGGTGAGGAAATAGGGGAAATGAGGGGTGAGGAAATAGGGGAAATGAGGGGTGAGGAAATAGGGGAAATGAGCGGAGGGCTATTAGGGTAGGACATGTGAGTAGGGTAGTGAAAGTGAGTGCTCGGGTAGGAAAGTGGGGGTGAATAGGGGAGGGTGAGTTAGTTATTGGAAAGGGAAGGGGCAAATGGGCGGTGTTAGATAGGAATAAGGAAAGGAAAAAGTAGAGGGGAAGAAAAGGTTCAAGTATGGGGAAATATAGTGGTTAAATTAAGGACAGTAGGGAAAGTACGGGAGCGAAAGTAAGTTTTGGGGAATGGTAGTAGAAAAAGGGGAGTGTTAAGTAGGAAGAGCGGAGAGGGGTAAGTAGATGCGATGCAAAGGTTGAAGTATAGGAAGAGTTAGAAAGGCAAGTAGGGGAATTAGGAAAAGTAAGAGTTTTAGGGGAAGTAGGGGGAAATGATTGGAGGTGGAGGTTTAAACAAACTAATTAAGGAAAGTTTTAGCTGAAAAGTGGGGAGAGGGAAAAGTAAAGGGTAAGCGAAGGTTGAGGTGTGTGGATACGTAGTAGGGGTTATAGGAGAAGTAGGGGAAAGGGAAAGTATTAGATAGGGATGTTTAATTCTCAGCTCAGGGATACAAGTCATGAAAAACAGAAACTGCAAGTAGAGCCACAGTAGTACTTACGTTTATAGTCAGCCAATTGAACATAGAATCAAATTAAAAACAAATTCCACTTGCTTCAATTCAAACCCTTTAAACATTTCCTACCTTACAATTGGCAATTTGGTACATCTCTTCCTTATGATTTATTTATGACTATACACTAGTTTATCGTCAAACACTTGTCGCATTCAACGTTCACTGATCTCTCTGCCTTGTTACTGAGCGAAATATTTGTTTGAATTAACGAAATAAATTTTTTTATTTAAAAAACGAAAACGTTGGTTACCCAACTAAACTTTTTATTTGTTGAAACCAAATTTTTAGTTTGTTTTAAAGAAAAAATTTTTTTAGATGCAACATTTTGTAGATTGAACGAAAAACTTTGTTTAAATTAGTAATAATTTTTTCTAATTAACTTTTTTTTTTTATTTTAGCAAATTTTTATCAATATCTTAAAAAAATTTTTTGTGAGTCTACTTGATACCAATTTTCGAAAAGATGGTCCTGTAACGGAAAAATTCATATTTTAGGTTTCACCCTGTTTACGCTTTTCCCCTGTTTAACCCCAACTTTTGAAACTCCTCTCTTTCCACGTATTTCCTAGAAAATTCTCCTTATTCTCTCTTTTCTCGTTTCTTTCTCTACTATTTTGTAGAAAATTTAATTATTTTATTCAAATTTGAAATATTTTGTTATAAACTAGTATTTTTGTTTCAAAATTAAAATTATTGATTTAAAGTGGAAAATTCATGTAATGTTGCACTATTTGTTAAAAATCGATTTTTTATTAAAATTAATTATTTTACTCAAAAATTCATCTCGTTTATTCAAAACTAAACTCTGATTTTAAATATTCTTTTGCAATTGAAAACAAATTTCTTTTACTGAAAATGTAAGTATTCGATTTTTGGCTAAGTATTTCTATTTTCTGTTTGCGAATTTAAATATCTGATTTGAAGTTCATGAATATCTCTGAAAATTCATTTTTCAGTAGAAAATAATATTTTTAGCTAAAATGCATCCAATTTTATTAATTCTCTTTAAATTATTTTCGATTTAAAAGTAATATATTTTTTAGGTAAATTATCCATTACTATAGTTTTCGTTGACAATGCAACTTTTTTATTTAAAAATTCAATTATTAGGTTGAAATAACATTTTTTTTTAAGATTCTTTTATTTTGTAGAAAATTTCTCTCGTTGGGAGAAAATTTTATTATTTGGTTAAAAATTCATGTTTTAAAATAGAATTGCAATTTTTTTAGTAGAAACCTGAGTTATTGTTTTAAAAATTAAACTACTTATTGAAAAATTCAACGTTTTCCTTAAAAAATAAATTTGTTGTTGTTAAAAAATCCTATTTTAGGGTGGAAGATTCAACTGTTTAAACTTTATTTTTTCTTATTAAAAATTTAGCCACTCAGTTAAAAATTTTTGTTGTTCACTTACTAATAATTTGATGTTATCTAAAAATCTAATTATTCTATTTTTATTAGAAATTAAAACATTTAAATTAAAAGTTTAGCTATTTAGTAGAAAATTCATGTATTCAGTTGATTTTTTTTCAAAGAAATTAATTTGTTTTTAAAAATTAATAAATACTTATCCTTATATATATTGATAATTATACATTAATAAGTTACTTTTATTGATAAAGATCATTTTTTCGCTTCAAAAGTCAACTGTATTTTAAAGCATTTAAATTTATTTTATTATTTTGTTTTTTGTTTAAAAACTTATCCTTGATAAGTTGTCAATTCTTATATTTGGTAGAAAATACTTGTTTGTTAAAATACAAAATTTTTCGTTCAAAGTGATATAAAACATTTACTTTCTATTGTGAAAAATAGTATTTTCTTATTTGATAATAAATTTTGTTCTCAAAAACCCATTCTCAAAATCCAGCAATTTCTTCAAGGTATCTTTTTTGGTGCATAAATATAAATTTATTCTTAAAAAATTCTTTCGGACTAAAACTTCAACGATTTCATTAAAAATGAATCTTTGTAGGTTGAAAATTCAAATATTTTGTAAAAAATTTAATTATTTTGTTAAAAAATAAACACATCGTTTAAAGTTATATTTTCTTAGACAAAAATCCGACTGTTTTGTTAAAAATTTGTTCTTTTGTCTATAAAGTTCAAATATTTCGTTACAAAAATAATTATTTTCATTTAAAAAAACAGTTTATTAAATTTATATTTTTGGTTGAAAATTCCCCTCTTTTTTTTTTAAATTGGCTCTTTTTATTTTTAAATAAAAATATTTTGTTAAAAATTCCTTTCGGTAGGTTGAAAATTGAACTATTTGGTTAAAAATTAAACTTTTTTGTTCTAAATTTAAATAATTTGTTAAAAAATCAGCCGATTCGTTAAAGTTATCTTTTTTGTTTAAAAAATCCACTGCTTCGTTAAAATTTTAATTATTTTGTAGAAGATTTAAATATTTTGATAAGACATGAACGAATTTGTTAAAGTTATCATTTTTGGAGAAAACATCTAAGATTTTTTATAAAAATTTAATTTTGTTGAAAAATCAAATAATTTTTTTAAATTATCTTTTTGGTCGGAAATTCCCTTTTTTAATTTTCTGTTATGGATTCAAAATTCAACGATTTGCTTATAATTAAAAATGTTGTTGAAAATTATATTATTTTGTAGAAAATCTCTCTCATTGGCTTTAAGATTCGACTAGTTGGCAAAAAATTTAAATATTTGGTTTAAAATTCATATTTTTAAATAAAATTATAAATTTTTTATAGAAATCCCAACTATTTGGTTAAAAGTTAAACTAATTATTTAAAATTTAATTTTTTCCTTAAAAGTCAATTTTTTGTTAAAAAATCATATTTTTGGTTTAAAAATTTAAGTGTTTTAAAAATAATTCTTATTTTTGTCTTCAAAAACGAAAGATTTTGTTGAAAATTTTACTTGAAAATTTTATTTGAACCGCTTTGGTAGAAAATTTAACTGTTTGGTTTAATTTTTATTTTTCTAATTGAAAATTTACCAACTTGGTAAAAAATTAGTTTTTGTTGAATTGCAAATAATTTTTAAATTATTTATAATTTATAAGAGATTATTATAGATTTTTATTTAAATCTTGTTTTAAATAATTAATTATCCTAATTATATCAAATCTAATTTTTATTTAAATCTAACATACTATCTAATATAAGAGATTATTTAAATC
>JAAAKG020194597.1:0-24250 GCA_010014905.2 Druon quercuslanigerum
AGACTGATCGGCAAAGTGTCCCTTTATTGTCTGGTAGACTCCGCCTAACTGTTAGGCAGGTATCTCCACTTTCTCAGGTTGTCGCCGAAGGTTCCGAATTGACAAACAGTTTGGTAAACTATGCCTCCATTCGCAGCTTCTTTTACCAAACTGTCTGGTAGGCTCGAGCTCAGTTCGGCGATGCATCTTAGCATAACAGTCTGGTAAACTTTCCATTCCTATTTAGCATATCTTCCTACATTTTCTTGCAAAAAATGCCACTTAAATTTATGTAAAAGTTGCTAAACAATTTAGGCAAGATATGCCATAATGGTCAGATATCGAGGACTGTCAAAATAATCTGGCAAAATTTGCCATAATAATTTTCTCCGTGTAAGAATTTTTGTAAGTCTTACGGTGTAACAAAAAAAAATCTTACTCATAATTACATTGACGTTCAAAGAAAAGATTGATTTCATTCTCATCAAATCTACTTCTTAACTATAGACAATAAATTAAAAAAGTGAATGTTTGAGAATCTTGGTATTGGCCAAGTGATCTAAGTACATATTATATAAAATCCTGAAGAAAATAGTCATCGCAAAGTGTTTTAGAAACAGAATGCATGAATAATATGCTACTTCTGCCTCAGGTGCGTTGTATCTGTCGCCATTTTTTAATACATCCACATATATAGAGATGAAACTTCACCTAAGCGGAATATAGTTGCCACACTCTATTTCTAAAAACATTTGTTAGATTTTTTTGGGGTGATGCAGTCCGTCTAATTTGAGAGGGGGTGATGAAGAGTCTATGTAGGTAGAAAGATATCGAAATTCGATAGTTGAACATTGATGTCTACTATAACATCTGGTTGAGCTTACTAGAACATATGGTTAGGCTTACCAGAATATGAAGTTATGCTGAGAAGAACCTTGTATTCCTAAACTACCAGAAAACTTTCTGGTATGTTTAACATTCTATTCTGGTTGAATTAACCACAATTCTGTTTGGTTACAACGAAGTTTATTTTGAGTACATTATTTAAAAAAAGAACGCTCTAGCTCAAAAATGAAGACGTAAGCTACTTTTAATATCAATAGATCGTACAACAGCATTTTAAGAAAATGTGAAGTAAAGATTATGTTGAAAAAATACGTTTCCAACTGAAAATTAAATAGCTTTTGATGACCAGCAATCACTTTCATCCTGAAGTTAATGAGCTTCTGTTTTGACGAGTCATTCAACATTAAATTACTGAAAATTATTATTCTGCCAAGTGTTTCAACATTTAAAGTAAGATAAAAAAGATTTATATTTTACTTTTACCTCTCCTCTATTTCTTGACGCATCCACCATACATTCACTCGGTCGTGGTAGGGTGCCCTACAGTTCAAAGTGGACTCGCAACCACCAAACACTACGGCTTTAAGTACTTAAGAGAATCTTTTAGTGCAATTGCTAGGAAAGTCACCGTCAAGGGTGAAGAAGCATTCCTTTTAAAAACGAAACATTATGTTTTATTACTTTTCTTATACCATCAGTGGTTCAGAAAAAAACTGCTTTACATCCAAGAATTCTTTTAGTTATTATTCTAGACTTTTAATTCATTTTTTGCATTGAAAAATGCAAAAAAATAAAAAATTGCACTTTTCTTGAAATGGATTGCTTTTTTGTTTTTAAGCGCGGCTTTTTACGTCTTGATTTTACTTTTATTTTTTAAAGCCTTTGAACGATGTTTAAGTCGAAAAAAATTTGGTGTGTTACTTGAGAAAGTAGGTGGTTTTTATCATGCTAATTTATTGCTGTTCTCAGAACTACTTCAAAACAAAGTATTTTTTGTTCGCCAGTCTCCTCGTCCCTTAATAACGTATACATTAACGTGCGAGTTTATTTACAGCTTTCTACCTTGTCCTCATTTTTGGAAATACGTCATACTCCGTAGCTGAAGAATACTGTTTCAATATTAGTGTATTCCATGATCATCAGGTGTCACAACATGGTATAACAACAGTTTTTGTCAACGATTGGTTTTTCTCAATAATACACGCAAATAAGAGAATGTTACATTGTCATTCGAAAACAGAGTGAAGAGCGAGAAGAATGCCATTTATGCATAAATAATTTGAAATCTGAAAGGACACTTTGTAATTTTTACAAATTTTCTAAATATGTAATTCAGAAGCAGCGAGTACTATGTTAAATGACAAATATGATCAGTAGCTTGTTTCTTGAACTATATCCGAGCTACTAATAACAGGCAATAAAACCTATTAAAAACAGTACAATATTTTACCTGTATTTTCAATTTTTAACCTGAATATATTAACAAAAATTACAGATTAGCATGTTGTAACAATTATAAAATGAAAAAGGTGTTACTTCGAGAAGTGATTTAAGCAATGCAAATTTTTACAAAGTTCCCCCTACGTAAGGAAAATTTTAATTAATGAAACCCACTGATACTTGACCAAAATAATTAGATAGAACGTGATAACCTAAAACAATCAGTAATATTTAATAGAGAATCAGTAGTTTTTTCCTGCAAATACACTGATTGTTTGTTAGATTGTACTGGTCGTTTGATAGTCACATTCTATTTAATTATTGTGCTTAATTATCCGCAGAACTCATTAATTTAAATGCTGCTCACGTAGAGGGGACTTTGTACAAGTTTGCGCAATTCAAATTCTGATACGATTAGAACTTAATGTTAGCTACATTTCAACAAGGAGAAAGAGCATACAATATTTATACATTTCAAGCTGTTTAAACTTTATTCTAAAATCACAAATCGGCATGAAGTATACAAAAAACGTATCATAGAAAACATCTTGATAATAATACATTTGAACATAGCAATATTGTAAATACTATTTCGGAATGTACGTTCAGCGGTGGTTTGCTTTGTCGCAATAATTGGGTTACTGAATTTCAAAACCACTTAGGAAATTTTCTTAGAAGCTATTTCAAAAATAATTTAAGGTGTAATACTTTATTAAATTTTTAATAGCACCTGAAAATGATAAATATGTTTGAACATGCCTAAGCTCATGTTAAAAGTAAATTTATGTAGAATTGTAGCAAATTGTCAGCATAATTGTGAGAATTTTTTCTTGCATTCTGCAAAAGAAGCTTCAGTTGCGAAAAGTAACTATGCTCAAAAGTTGCTGCGATTCTACATAAATTTACCTTCAAAATGAGATTAGAATATTGACAAATGTTTATTATTTTTGATATTATTTAATATTAATACAATATATGTGCATCCAAAGCAGCTGTATATAAAGAAAATATTTTAAACAATTTGTAATTATTACAAAATATGACAAAATTAATTTCAAATCAGACAGGGTATAACAGTTCAAATTGCAGAATCTCTTGGAGAGGAAAATTGTTGTTTTTCAGAGGAAATTAGGCAATACTTATTTTTGAAATCTGCAAACAAAAATTTTTAAGAAGTTAAACGTATTTGAATTTTCTGCTTTGTTTTTCAAAAAATCCTTAATGCATCGAAAAATTTAAAGAGAACATGGGTAAAAGTCTGTAATCCGGCAAGAATTCGATTAACGGCCTCACTTTTTTCGTCTTTTTTAAAACGAAAAACGATATTCTTTTTGTTTTGCTATTCCACGGTTCCTCCCTTCGCAATCCTTTGTGTCCTTAGCGTTGAAGGATATGCGCGTTCGTTTTCAGCACCGGTCACGTCATAAAACACGGTTCTTCTACCTGGTAAAGATTGCCGTTTCTAAATGGTACGCTTTAGTACTTGGAAATCATACGCGCCAGTATATAAATTTACCTTACATTTATTGCCATGTAAAATGGTAAACAATATAATTTATCGAATTTTTAAATTGTTTACTAAGTTTACGTAGTATTTTGTAGATCATTGTCCAGGTAAGTTTTACCAATTAAAATTAGTACTGGTGAGTGCTATGCTCAAATTGTCTTTCTTGTCATGTCATGAAGGTATAAATGCATAAGAAAATTGTAACTCCCGATAGTAAACAGTTGAACTATTTACAATGTATTTAAATGACAATTTCTGCTTTTTCTTTTTGTGAAAAATGCTTTGAAATATAGTGTATGTTACTGAACACACTTTATCCGTTCCTTAAAATAGTATTTTCAGCTTTTTTATGGGTCGAAAGTTATGATTTGAATAATGATTTGAAGAAACGGCAAAAACTCAAAAGGTAAATACTTTCTTTGGTTATTTCTTTTGAAGTTTATGATTTTCATTGTAATATCAAGAGAGTGTACGAAGCTTCCGCTGTTTGTATTTGATCTTTCCATGATCTTTGTAAACCAGATTCAGCCGCTTTATGCTTTAGGTTTTCACCAGCTACGTCGAATGGTACTTTTCCACAAGCAGAAGCTGGAAAATACCATTTTGAACATTATAAGCCATGAGATGCCATTCAGAAAAATATCCTCTTCTGCCAAAAGAATGCCTTTCGACACAAATGGAATTGCCCCTTAAATTTAAGGCTAAGAGGATATAAATTTGTCTAAACACAATATTTTCTCAGCATGAAAAATCCTTTAGCGACAAGCTTCACTTATCCTAACAGCTAAATAATTCTATCTGTGCAAAAAAAATATTTCCATAATCTTCAAAAAAAAAAAAAAGGAGGAAGAAGACGATGCGTTTTATTTAGGTCAACTTTTTCTGTGAGTAATATCAAATCATGAAGGAAGAGGCTATAATATATGGGAATATTAACATAATCCGAATACTTTTGATTTTTGGGTGCTATCACTTCATAAATAATTCCCCATAAATATGTCTGAGAGCTCTGATGAACCTCTTCTCAAACAAGGTCAAGCCCACAGGCTGAGCCCGAACACGCCTGCACGTGAACTGGCCCGAAATATGAAAAATGATCGTAACCTATTCCTTTCATCTCAAAATTTTTCCAAGATCCTGTGAAACTCAAATTTTTAAGCTCTATACTATTTTTTGAGCTGAGCTAAGAGAAATCGGATGCAATACATTTTTAATTTCGGGCTCGGTCGAGAAAGATCGCGATCATAGACTATCAGGCTGGGCCCGTCGACACGAGCCCAACACGACTCCATGTCATTTTTCTCACCATGGAAATTCGCCCTAATATTTAAAGAGCTATCCCTTGTAATTACAGTAAACGATAATTCTAATTATCGTTTCTAACGTCATTAGCGAATTGATACTTGTTGAAGCAGTAAGCTAAGAAATTATTAGGACAATTTTTGTGAAAGCAGTATAATGGAAAAAATTAAAAATAATATGCAAAATATAGTTGGCGGCTAACAACCCGTTCAACCATATAGACTACAATTCGGCGCCTCCATTTAATATAAGTTTATATGCTGACAGCGCCCTGTATGAGACTATTCCAGTGCATATTCTCATACACGGTGCTGTCAGCAGATAGACTCAAATTGAATTGAGGCGTCCAAATACTCATTTCATATTTGAAATCTGCAGTTACATAAAAATCCTTTAAGTCGTTTCTTTTCTTGCAAAATTGTATTTCCTGCCACTGACCTCATTTTGTTACCGAGGGATTTAATTTCTCTTTCGTTTTTGAGCCATTTTAACTCGCGCCTGCAGTGCTGTGCAATTTCAGAGAAAGATAATCTAAAAACAAAAAAGGTAATGTGTAAAATTTAAAACGCGTTTTATAAAAGTAATATTTATCCAGCTTAATAAGACTGCTCATACTAAATATAAAATTCTAATCTTTCTTCTTGACATCATGACAAACTCTATTTGCATTTTATTCTTGTATAAAGTTCTAATTATAATAGTTCTGAAATCATAATAAAAATTTGTTTAAATGATAGTTTATCATTTTATTTACGTTTCTATTGATCAGCTGCACAATTATTAATGGTATTAATCTCTTAAATTTATAAAGTTGTCTCTTTTGAAAAACTGACCGATCATTCCTTCATAGCGTAAAAGGTGTAGAATTACTAATGTAGTTTTAACTTTATGACAAGGAAAAACTTCCCTCTTTGAATATTGATGTTGCGAAAAATTCATTGTGATTGCAATTGGCAGAATGCTCACGGAGCTCTCCGGGCTATATGAAATTATCCCCCTTTAAGGTTTTGCGCTACACGTAATATTCTATTTAGAAACAAAAGTATAAGTTTATTTCATATTATAATTTTCGAGGTATACCTTCAGCCCATAATATTGTATATTTGAGATTATTATTTTATGCAGAGAAATAGTGTATGTAGTTTTTAAAATGATGTTATCTCTTTGCAATATGTACGCAGAAAAACGCCTATCTTTCTTTGATTAAAAAGTCGCCTAAAATCCATATAAGCAGTTCAAATCTGTTTTGAGTATTATATTAATGATAGCGATCATAAACTTTTAAGATATTAAAATAAGATTAAAATTTTAAGATAAAAAAATCCGTCCTTAGCACGGGTAAGTTTGACTATCAAAGGTCAATGCTATTACAAACAAGTATTTGGTGAATGTGTTTTTTTTTTGTTAAAAAGTATTACATTTAATTAAAGTATATCTGAAACGCAAAATTCTCTATATTATGTTCAACTTTATTATAGCAAATTCAAAAGATGGTATGGCTCTTGACCAGGTTAGTTTTCATAATAAAAGATGTTGTTTTTTTCAGCTCTGGTCCAGAATAATTTTTTTTTAAAATTCAGAAGTTTCGCCCTCGACGTAGGACCTCATCAATTATTTAACCAAATTTGAAACAGATAGAAAATTTAGACGAGAGTTTGAGATCTTACCATTTGGACGAACAAGGGAAGACTCCTGATAATCATTCTTGTAGTATTAGTTAAAAGTTATTGTTATTTCTTTCTTAAATGTATATAGATTTAGGATTTTTTTCATATATCAAATAATGTTATATTAATTACTGTTTTTCAATTCGAGACTTTTGTTTTAGGTGAAAATTTTTGCTGATAAACATTTTATTGTGGATATTTCTTGGATGAATAATTCTGGTCTACTTGTTCTTTTTTATTTATTGCAATGAGAATGATCAATTATGAAAATCGACCTTTATTTTTAGATGTTATTGTGCTCACAGATTATGATGACGACAATATCGATAACCCTGGTAAAGTTGCTGGATAGACACGTTAGTAAAATTTATTTGTTTTAAATCAGTGAGCCCGAAAACGTCAAGATCATGAAATTCGAAAAAGCACATTTTTACAAAAAAACACAGTACCTTTACATAAAGATAATAATTTAAGGAAGTTTGGGGTATCGCTGGGTATCTTAGCTTTACTAACTATTTGAAATAGTACAGTTGAATACGTAAGCTTTATGAATAACTAATTTAAATAGTAAGCAAACATTGGTGAGTTTGACTTTTGCAAGTGAGTTTGATCTTCTTTTTTGCATTGAAATAAGCACTACGCGACATTGTCAGGTTCACTGCTTAAAATGGTAAGTAAATAAGTTCAGTGGCATAACTAGAAAAGTGTAGGCCCTCTCCTCAAAATTTTTTCGGATTTCAATTCAAAATTGGAGAAGAGGACCAATTTATAACTTGTCTATCAGTAAAACAACAGTACAGCCTAGTATAGCATTTTCGCTTCTTAATCTAGGAGACCCCACCCCCTTTGATTAAGCAGGTTTTTTCTTCACAGTAGTTACGCCAGTGGCATAATACAAAGTGAAATGGTCGGAAATTATTTTATAATGTTTCTCTTTTATCATAACATTACTTAAGATACTTATTATAAATGAATATAGCGAATAACGTCTACTGTAAAGTTGAATATTCTTTTTTTGTCTGGTAAAAAATGTTCAGAAATTAAAAATACTCTTAAGAATTATAGAAAAAATAACTTTTTTTACATTGTTTCTAGTATGCAATTTTCTGCTTATGATATTTTTAATTTCTTATAACGCTAAAAATAATTTAAAACGTACTTGATTAAGCCAACCAGGTTCAAATATTTTCACTTGGTTATTTTTGTCTATAATGAGCTTAAAAGGGAGATAGTTTGGAAAACTGATTTTAATGGTACGTCTTTTTTGTCTAAATTTGTTTAGATAATTTCACTAGAATTTCTTAAAATAAGTCTTTTTATTACCATTTTTGTAAAAAGAATTAATTTTAATTTCAACAATTTTAAAAATGCATTAATTTCTTGAATTATTTCTTTTTGAAAAACGTAATAACTTAAACAAATTAGTTCAGACTCAACTAAAAAAAATTATGGTTTGGAATTTTTTCAGAGTTTGGACGACAACAAAATCTACCATGCTACTGTGATATCAGGATCATTAAATTTTAACTTCTCAAAATCCAATAATTTTATTTTGTATCAAGCAGTTCTTATTTTAATTCAAAATACCCGTACTTATATTTGTATTATTATTATTATTGGACGGTTAGGTTTGAAAGCAGCTTTAAGCTGTACCTTGCCCTTCGGGTTTTCATGTTATATTTTATCGCCATGTACTAATTCTTTTTTACGAAGTCAATAAAGATTTATTATTATTATTTGAATATTTATTTCAATTTTGCATTTAATTTATTATTAAGCTACTTAAACTATTTTTATTGATGTATTAGTGATCCAAATCAATCTTGCGTTTTCAATAAAGTGAGATGATTTTAATATATTATTTTAATATGATGATAAAACTGAGTACGACACAGTTATTTCTTAGCTGGCTACTTTTTTCTCAGAGAAAACGCTTGGTCGAAAGTTTTTCGGAAAATTCTAAGCGGTTCTGTAACTCACTTGACTAAGGCCTGCGCTAGATTTAGGTGTTAGGACAGGTTTTAGGTAGTTAGGTCGGGTTCGTTTCCCTAGCGGGGGCGATTTTTTGAAGTGTTTCATCGTGCGATCACATGTGTAAGGCTCTGTATGTGATATTATGTGATAATAATTGTAAATAAAGTCGAGTAAACATATATAGAGTAATTTTTTTGTTTTCAAATCGATCGAAACTTTAGATCATTTTTGTTTTCAAAAGTTCCGAGCTTATATATTTATAAATCGTGTGTAGAATGCGTGCAGTGCATATGTACATACATAATTAAAATGTTGTCATAAGGGCAACCGCAGGATTTTTCCGGGATCGGGTTGTAATCTGAAAAATTGCACCCGATCCCAACGAAATCGTGGTAAAATTTCAGGCATAACCATGTCTCACGGCCGTCAGCTAGGTGGTTACAGTCTGTGACGGAATCAACACGACGACCCAGAGGATCTCTTCCATTTGCGACTTAATGTCCTGTACCCAAAATAATCCTGTTGTGAAGACATTCAATATTCCGCGACCACCTTGACGGCGTGAGATGTAGCGTGCATGACCTTTCGTGTCCCGATATCACGGGACCTGAGATCTTTCTTCGTCCATGGAACCACTACAAATGAAAAGAGTAGTACCGCGACGGTAAGCATGTTCGTTGCAGATACATTGTTCCTTGTCGACAGTTCAGATGACCAAATCTGCCGGATGAGCCGTTTATACCTGCTTCGGAGAGTATCCTTTATCGATGTCACAGCCTGAATGCAGCTCTGTGGCACGCCCAGGTACGTAAAAGTCTCTCCAGCGCAAAGGTGTCGTATAGCGCTTCTATCCACGAGCTCAGGGTCTTCAGAGATGCCATTAAGTTTTCCGCGCTTAAAATAAATCTTGGCGCATTTGTCTTATCCAAATTCCATTCCTATTTCCTTAGTGTATTGTTCGACAATCCCTAGAACTATATGTAGTTGCTCTTTATTTTTAGTATAGACCTTAATATCATCCATGTGAAATACATGGGTGACCTTGTGCTTTCGATTTGCAGGTTTGCCGCACAGGCACCCCTGGGAATGGTGAAGTGCTAGAGATAGTGGCAATAATGTGAGGCAAAAGAGGAGTGGGCACCTCCGCTTGAGGGTTAATTCCTTCGAGACCACCCCTGGACAATTGTCTGCGACTGCCTGTTAATTTTTTGTAAACATATTCAGCAGAAATCCTTGGTGCAAAGACCCTCTATCCGCAACCTGAGGACGCGTTCGATGGCTTTGTCATAGGCCCTTCGGTTTATTTTTTTGATATTTTTGATATTGTGTAATAATAATCGTAAATAAAGTCCTGTAAACGTATATAAAATCATTTTTTTATTTTCGAATCGATCGACACTATAAATCATTTTAGTTTTGAAAGTTCAAAAAACATCTATTTATAAATCGTGTGTACAATGCGTGTAGTGCAGAAGTGAGGCTAACTACACGAAACAGTAACTCTTTCGCTCGCGGAGTTCGACGGTTACTAAGTGGTGCAGTGCATCCCACTATTTGACATTTTTTATCCTACTCTTTTAAAAAATTAAGTATAACTTACCACAATGAAAAATAGTTAATTTAACTAAATTTACGACGAAAAGCTGCGCATCAATTTAAGATAGTTAGAGCTACTGGTTTAAAGAATTCTTCGAACTATCCACTTTTTCCATGCATATTTTTTGACTACATAGTTCTTGACTTGTGGTTTTGTGATGTAGGGGAGTTATATTTTGTGGGTGCCGCAAATAAAAAGGATATTTTGTTTTGACTGACAATTTCGTATTGTAGTGTAATATTGTCGATTTTTGGCTACAATTTCTATTGTTGGCGTATCCATGACACGTCTAGTAACTCAATGCTCCTGGTATATATTAATTTTTTGTGTGATTGCATTCATATCGCCCAATTCCTTAATATCGAGAAGCAGTCATCTGCAATAGTGCAGTTACATGGAATAGGAGGTTTTATTTCTTTAAATGCAATGAGTTTTCAGGCTCTTTGGTTTAAGTAAACTAACCAAATTATTTACAGTAAATGATTAAAGTTATTGATTTTATTTAAAAATAATTTTAGATACATGATAATCAAATTCAAAATGTTTCTTAAGATATAATTTTTTTACCACGCAACTTCCTTTTTCAGTATTTGAATATAATTTTCTATAGCTTAAGTCAAGAGTAGCTAACATGTTAGAAATGCGTGTGTAGGTGAGGGGGTATTTTCAAAGAAACAGTTTATATCCTCTACTGAAGACTTGAATGTTATTTTTGTAGAAAAAAAATATTAAGTACGTATCAGTTAAGGTTCTGAATTATATAAATTCAGTGATTATGCAAAAATAATGAAATAAGAAAGAATGTTATTCGCGATCTGGAAAAATATGTAAGTACTCGATGATTAGTTCCTTTTAAACTATATTCTCTTATTTGCACCCAACAACGCTTTACTAATCCATTCCAATTATTGCTTTAGAAAGTATGTGCACGTTAAGAGAGCTAATCTGTGTCAATTATATTGAACAATTTAGTATATTTCATCAATAAATTCACGGATTTTCATATGTATTGTACTTGTTTGAAGACGATACTAAAAATGATATTTGTTTTTACGTATTTCTAACAGCTTAGGAAACCCTTATATAAAATTACAATTAAATTTTTTTTTTTTCAATTTCCAGGTTTATGGTCGATCAGAACATAAGATGATCTCAAACTATCACCAAGCCGAACTCAAACTTAAGCATTTTCACCGAGCCACTTCTTGACCACGTGGAGCGCTATATCACTCGTATCTGTCATTTAGCATCACTGTTATATTTCAGTAAATGTTTTCGTTAAGAAGCTACTGGTTCACCTAGTAAAACTCGAAAAATCACTATTTTTCTAGTGATAACTCAAACTACTGACACAAAAAGTGACAAATTCCCTGGTCCAGCTTAAGAGAGCAGAAGAGATAATTTTTAGTCGATATTAAAGATATTTGGAAATTATTGTATTTAAAAGTTCCGATTAAAAAAAAAAACTAAAAAAAATGCAATCATTTTTAAAATTATGTAATTCTTTCTTAAGCGGACCAGAAGTTATAATCTTGATTTTTATTACGTGCAAGAAAATATCAAAACGAGAATTTGATACATTGTTAGAAAAATCTGTATGAGTGTAAAATATACATGCGTGTGAAGCAAATATACGCTACTGCTACTAAAAAGTAAGGTACTAGGTGTAATGAATTTAATATACATGTGTATTAAATTTTATATACAGGTCGGTATAGCGATGTGCGTTAAAACACAAATTGCTTTAATTTCTTTAAATCTTGACAAATTTTTGCAATTAAATTAATAATCTCAAATTCGCCAAATGAATTGTCCTTTATAATTAAGATGAAATGCATTGATAAATTTTTTTCTTTAATTTACTCTAAATGATAGAAATACAAGGAGAATTGTGTTAATTTTAGGTTAAGTCTATTTATTATTTGCCTAACTGAAACTTTAGCTTGATATATTAATTTTAGTACAAATGGGCATATTAAATTTATTATTATTTTTAACAGTGTAGTTAAAGCCGTAGCAGCTTAAAAAACTGTCATTAAATTCAAATTGAGAAAAATTTTAATTCTAAATTACCGCTGCAGTTCTGAAAGGGCTTCCATCATAGTTTTGGATTTGAGTTAAAGTATGCTTATTGTTTGAAGCTGTAATGTTTTTCGTGATTACGATACTTCCTGCGATTAAAAATGATTCTCTATGAACTGCAACACAAATTTCAAAAATCTATTTCCTATTCCCTCAGTATTGAAAGGAATGCTTGGAGTCACGTGATTTCTCTGTACGAGTGCGTGTAGGTGTTGATAAGCGCCTTATCGCTCCAGAGAGGCAGTGCGCGAGCAGCAGGGAATCGCGACATATCTTTGTCCGCTTCGTTTGGATTAGTAATGTGATTAACTTTAAAAGGACACTGAAATTCAAGATCTTATAAGAGTTTCTACAAGACCAAGAGAGTGATTTGTGTGGTGATTGAAAAGATCATAGTCTGCCAATTTTCAGAAAATTGAATAAAATTTATAATTTTAATAAACTTTCAAGATTCTTCTCTGACCATTCCAGGCGTAGCAACATTATTTATTTCACAAATGTAAACTTTAAACATGGCCCACTAAATCGGATAAAAGATCTATTATAAAAACAGATAAAGTGTAAAATAAATGCGGAAAAGACCAAAAGTGAAAAATTTTGATAAGAGAGAGCAAACGTGCAAGCTGAAATATATGAAAGCTTGACGTCACAAAACTTCATTACTCGGTTTTTCATTCTGTTTCAACATAAAGAAATAAATCGCAAGTTCTCCAACAGATATTTGGATGATTGTCAGCAGACTTAATTTTAGACTTTATCGGTTTATACATATGTCTCTTTGACGGTAAGATGTAAATTTTAATTTATCCATACTGAGAGACGCTCTTGCTGGCCAACTAAATAATAATTCAGACCATGGTATTTTGTTAACGATTTCTTGACATTATCATTGATTAGTAATCTCTTGCATATTCAAATTAGCTCGCTTCGCAGGAGCACTTTAAAACTAAAGTATATTGATTCTTTGGTTTGTGAAATTATAATTTTCTAATTTTCTCTTAATCATCAGCAATTGTCAATTTACATTTTTTTATGAAAATTAAGAAATTATTCTCCGAGTTATCAAAAATCTCTAATGCGATTCTGCGCCCTGAAACTAACATTGAGGGAACTAGCTAGGCCAATTAAACTGTGGCTCCGGTCAACTTGCGAGTGCATCTTCTTGATCAACACTGGGAAAGCTGCGAAACCCTGTATTTGTAGATTAAACTTGGAACTACAGCAGCTGAGAGCAAACACTTAGAATATTTTTCAAAATTTAGATACCTCGCTATTGAAGACACTTATCTCAATACACTTGATTATTTGTTTAATCTGTTGATTTTGGTTACTCCTAAGCCTCGGGCTAATGAAACTTCAAATCAATCTCTAATTATTCGTAATGAATTCTTGTCTGTTTCACTTTGTCAAATAACTTTACTAAAATTTTCAGGAGTTACAAGAATTGGGAGAATTTTTGCGATTTATATGATGCTTTAATAATTTAAAACGATCCTGTATCTAATGCAGCAAGGTTAAAACTATTGGAAATTGTCCTTAAATCGTGAAACTGAAGGTTCATTAAAACATGATTCGATAACTGATGCTAACGTTATCTCTAATTGGAAAATGATAAATAACAAATGGGACAACAAGAGAGATTTAATGTCAACTCACAAAAACAAATGAGTCGGCTCTCAAAAATCTGAAACTCCAAAACAACCTTGGTGCGATTTACTGGTTTTTTTAATGGTTAAGAAATTTGTTATTTTCTAAGGCTGGTGCGAGTTCGCAAAAAAAGAGTAAGGCTTAAAAAAAATCGGAAGTTACGAGCCACAGTGGAACTGCTATCTCAAAGTGTCTACTTTGTAAGCAGAATCATTATTTACTTACAAGCAACCAATCGGAAGCTCTGTCTGTGGACATGCGTAGGAAAGTTTCTGCTAACAATCATTGTTGTTATAATTGCCTCACGCCTGGATTTGGACCTCATAATTTTGGTAGTTAATTCAAATGTAAAAAGTGCTGTAGGAGATATAATTTCTTGCTGCATTCTAATAAATGTTAGCTGCCAACACAAAACAAGATTAAAAAGTTTAGACTACTACCCCCAGATTGGAGAGTATAGAAGACAGGTACCAAAAGGTCATAGATTTAATTTTTTTTGACTGAAGATCAGAAAGTTGTGTTAATTCAGAGAGAGAGAGAGAGAGAAATGAAAAATTGAGACCATACTACGAAAAGGTTGAAGGAGTAGTCTATGGGGTTAGAGGAGTTATTATTTGTTCTTCAGTAAAGTTAGAAGAGAAGGATCTTAAAGTCTACATTCAAGCCTAAGTATTGTGACAGTGCAGTTACCGCTTCTGTTTGTATTTCATCTGGGCCGGTTTTAGCAACAAATCAAATAGATATTAACATTGCAGTTACAGCACATCAGGCTATCAAAGCAAAAGTCTTGTATGAAGACTTAACAAAGATCTGGGAGGTGGAAAAGTTATATTTAAAAGTTTCTTGGCAGATGACAAAAAGTTTTGTGATGAGCATGTTGTAACTAATTATCACCGAAAAGAAGACTAAGGTTACATGATACTTTAACCTATTAAAGATTGTCCTCTCGAAAGAATAGGGACATTTCTGGAGAAAGATGGTTTTTAATGAAGCACGTCATCGCTTATCAGAATAATCCTAATTATTCTTACAACACTCAAGTTTTTTATCGGAATATAAAAACCTTGTGCATATAGAGCTTCTTTAAGAAAAGAAATAGGATAGTTTTTTACAAACTGCTTCACCACCCTATCTTAAAAGAAAGCAGTTCTATTAAAGCGTTGAGGGTTTGTATTCAACACTTCCAGCTTATGCGATTAACATCGAACACATGTTTCGACAGATTTTCAGTTGACCCACGGGATTGAGACTATAAAATAATTGTCTGGATTTCTCTTTATAAAAAGTTCGCCACTGATCGCCTTTTAACCGTTGCTTACGGTACTTCCTGTACTCTATTTGTCCAACAAAGTGATTAAGCAGTGAGCTCACGATGAGCAGTTTAGATTGCTTTTAGTCAAAACTATGTTAGAAAATAATACTGACGTCGACTATTATAAAGTAACACCATTATTAGAAGCTGGACACTCTTCTCGGAAACTGGTGGTTTCCATTTCCGAAAATAGAGGGAAAATTAACGCGACTTAACGGAAGATTGTCCCATAAGAAAACACAAACGTGCAATCGAATTAACGTTAATGGAAGATGCGTAGTCTTCATTCATTCATTGATAGCTAAGTTATATGATCCCATGGGTTGGATAACTCCAGTCATAATAGTAGCAAAAATTTTAATGGAAAAACTTTGCCAGCGTGAACTCAACTAGGACAGCAGACTACCTGATCATCTTAAAATTTAGTCGTTAAATTATCATAATTCTCTGGAAAAAGTTAAAGAACTTAAAATTCAGAAAAAAACGTCAATTAAAGATAAACTCTTATTTCGAGCTTAATGGATTTTACGACGCTATCTGAAAAGCTTATTTAACTACCGCTTCTATTAGAATTCTCAGTAAAGATTTAAAGGAGGCTCATGTTTGTCTACTAATGACTAAAGTTAAGGTAGTTCCTATTTAATATGTAAAAATTCCTCGTTTGAAGTTATGTGGGCTATATTGCTAATTAAGTACAAAGATTTTGAGGCTAAAAATCATACTTCAATTGTCTATGGTTTTATTTTTTTTATTTTTCCCAAAGTAGGAGAAAAATCTGTAAAATTTCTGCAATTGTAAAAAGTGTAAATACATTCGCCAAATAACAAATTTTCAGGAATTTAAAAAAGATTTCATCTTTCAAATTGATGTTTTGAAAGGTAAATTTCACATTAAAATATCGTCCATTAACATTATTTCGTTTTATACAAAAAGGCAGTCACATCTAATTTATATTCTAAATGCTTTTGGACAGTAAACATATTCGAATGCGTTCGTGCGCGCATGGCTTCAGTGAGACGTATCGCACAGCAACAGCTAAAAAGCAGACAGCAAACTTATTTTGGACGTGACGCGCGGCGATAAGCGAACGTCGTCGGTAGAATTCGAAAAGTCGAACAATCAAAGTCGACTTCGAATCGACTTTTGACTAAAATCGTAGTCGATTTTACCAACCCTAACTTGGACCACGGAAGGCGTTTAAAAAACTAGCGGATATGAGAGGAACAAACCGCGGGGTACGTCAGTTGCCAGGTAGACTCTTTTCGCTAGTTTCTGTTCTCTTTTTATCTCTTGAATAAAGTAAAAATTTGTCGCTTTCAACTTCGCTTTCTAACCTAACCCTCTTTCGCGCGTCACTCCTTACCTTCACCACTCTATCGGAGCAGACAGAGCATTGATAGCAGGAACTCATGTCTCGATTTCGCTGGGATCAGGTGCAAATGTTCAGATTAGCACCCGATTCCGGCGAAATCCTGCGGTTGTCCTTATGAAAAATATTTTAATTATGTATAACATCTTCCGTGATTTGACTGTAAAATGTAGTTTCATATTTTTAATAACATGTAGATATCTTTCATCTTTAAAATGTTTTTAAGGGTTAATATGCAAAAAAAAAAATTATTTTGACATGATTTGTATTATTCACTTGAAAAGTAGTCACTCTCCACTGGACTAAAATGTTAAAAAAGTTTTCCAAGAAGGGGAAAGAACGATTACTTGTTTTTGCTTTTACTTTCTGACCCGTTTTTCTTAAAAAATTGGACGTGATGCATTATTTTCGTTTAGAGATTTGCAATCTGTGTGAAATACCGTGTACAAGCAATAAAAAGCCCCATGGACTTTCCTTTATTCACAAAATAAGTGTCCGACTGTAAGTAAGCGCCATGTCCGGACTCCAGTCTCTGCAGTGGCGAGCCGAATGCTTGAACAAAAATACTAAAACCTCGATATCCCAGAAACAGAAGCTTATTATATCTAAAGAAAACATACGCTTGTAACAAATTTTGATGCACTGTCATCCTGTAGAATTCCATTGGAATCGGCTATGTACATTTCCCATCATCTCCTTGTCACTATAAAATAAAAAGTCCCAACAATGTGCTATAAAATCACAAGCGTCTATAAATATATTTTTTTGTTGTTGCTGAAATTAAATATTGAAAAAAAGTTGAGGAAAATAATCTTCTTATCGTGTTCATATGGATTTTCTGCGCATCAACACAGAAAACTATTGGCGTGATTTGTCTTGTATTTCAGATTAAACAATTAAAATTTGTATTTTGCCTTCATATGCATTCTTGTCACGTTTTTTTGTATCTTAGAACAATCCTGAATTATGCATTTTTTTACAATGTGGCGTTACGCAATTAATATCTTCACTACTAGTATACCCTTTTTCTATCAAGAGCAAAATATGACATGAAAAATTCGCATTCATGTATTTACGAGGATTTCAATGAATATTTTTATGAACCAACAAGTATAATTACTTCGCTTGAAAAAATCATGAAATTTACTCCTAGCTTCTGATGTACAAATTCGCTATAAATAAATATTTTCCCTACAATAAACTAGTTTTTTGTGTAAAAGTATAGTGTTCATAGATTTTTTATGGTCGCAACAGAACATATAAGGGACAACTAATCGGACTTTAAAAAAATCTTAATTTGGTAACTAAAAACGTAAACAATGCACGGATGTTTAATATTGCTGATTAAATATTTTAACGACTTGTTCTGGTATTTACAGGATAATTTCTCTACTGCAAAACTCGAGTATATTCTTTTTGTAAGTGAAAAATTAAGCTTTCTGCTTTTACGCAACTGACGCACTGCATGGATGTAAAAAAGCAGGGTATACGCGATAGACTAGACGTACTGGCAATAAAAGAAGTAAAACAGAACCATGGAAAGGATGGAAAGATATGCGGTGCTTTTTGAAAAGGTGAAAACGCGCTGTGTTCCCTGCTCGCGCCGGTGATCCCACAAAAATTCACGACCACCCAGTCGCCTCTTAAAGTGGTATTTTTGTTTTCACTCCTTTTTCAACATCTCTATCTATCTTTGCACTTTGTAATCCACTAGCAGTTCTGACGGAAAAAATAAAAATGTCTTAATCCTAAAATTTTTAATGCCGAAAGTGCTGCATGTAGCTTAATTTTAACATATAACATTTTTAAACAAATTCTAGTTGTAATTAAACACGCGGATCGAATAACCAGGCGAGCGCGTGAAACGCGTATAAGTATTGCCCAAATGGTCACATTAAAATGCGTTTTTTCAGAATTGAATTTTTTATTCCATTAACAGTTTTGGAGAGAAAAAATATTTACCGCTTTTCCTGAATCTCGGAAAATCTGTGCGATTATATATTTAACTCGAGATCTTTCCGAAACAAAAAATGGAAATTATTTGAAAATTTGTACAGGACTGCTCCACATCCAAGCCAAGCCAATAGAGTCGTTAAAAACGTTCAAATTTTGGTTTGTTTAATTCAAATTAATAATTATTAGTGCTTGGTCGAACCTGTGACTTTAAATTTTCCAAATGCGAGGAAGTTCTTTAAAATTAAAATTTCGAAAAACTTCTATTGGAGCAGTTGTAGTCTAGACCATAGCTATGTTTGTAACTTTGCAAGATGCAATTGTTTAAAGTAACAAGCCGAAGAGGAGAACACGCATCGCAAGCTCTGCTACGAGTATTTACAGCATCGAGATTTTCTTATCTGTCACGTTACTTGTCGTGAAAAAAATTGCTTCTGATAAATACAAAAGAAAATAACGATTTTTAACACCTCTCATGACCCTTAAAACAATTATTGATTAATTCAATCACGTGTTGAGTACACAGTTGACATAATATATATTCGCCGTTTTTTCAGAATCTTTAAGAAATTTTTTTGTTCTCCCTTAGCAGAATAAATTTACTTTCCGTCTTCGTCTTCCCTTTTTTCTGCTAGAACTTTTTTTATCTCCCTTCGTTGTACTTTTGGCAAAAACGTTGTCGAAAAAAGATCTCCTTTGAGGATTTAAATAATTATATAATGATTTGACGTCTTTAATTTTCTCGTCCGCATTAATCCATCAGTTAATTTATTGATACATTTATTACATAATATTTATTATTATGAGAAGTTTAATTTGTCATGGAAAAATTGACGAATACATTTACTCTATTTGTATCGAAAATTATGAAATTGAACTCCAGAAAAATTAAAATGAGAATCAAAGAACGATAACAAATGAATAAAACAGAAAAAAAATCGCTTAAGAATCTTCGTACTGCTAGAACCCGTAGCAAAGCTTGCGTCGCATGTAGTCGGCGTGACACTTTAAACAATCGCATCTTACAAAGTTATAAACATAGCTGATCTGAGTAAACAGAAAAATTTATTTCATTCTCTTCGGATGCCAAGGCAGCGTCTTTTTGTAGTGTAACCCTTCGACTGCCGGTGGCAAAGACGTTTTTCATTTAGGATTTAAGTGTATTTAAATCTAAAGGCGTTATAATTAAAATTTAGGAGTACTTATATATACTTTTGGGTATACTGTTCACGATTCCACAGTAATTTGAAAATTGCTTATATCTGCAAATTGATATAGCTTCTCAAAAACCACTGGTTTACCGATTTTTTAAAAGTATTTGCTATTCTGAGAGTATGGGTATTAAATAAGGTACACAGAAAAAATTTACCTCTAGTCTCTTTTATTGAACTGCACGTAACGAGCTCTAGACTCGGAATAATATGTCGATTTGTAAAACAAGATCATTGCGCCTCTGCGCTGCTAAATAACAGCTTTTAATTTTTTTTAAAGAAAACATAACAAAAACGAAACAGAAAAATATCTTGAATTTCGAATAAAGCAAGTACATTCTAACACTCCATCCCTTTATCGAAATTGAAAATTTATACTTTTTGAACACATGAATTATTAAAATTCTTTTGTATATAAAAATACAAAATATATTTAACATAATATTTGAATCTAAGGCCATCTTAAGCCCACACAGTCACACCATTGAAGCTTCTATAGGTCAATTTGCAGGAGGTTGTTTATCTGTAAAATAAAATGAACAATGCAAATATTGTTAAGATTAACAGTTATTCATGCATCTACATTTTCATTTTTAAAAATCGATTTAAGACTTTTCTTTCTAAATGCAATCTAAACTAAATTCAATAGTATATTTTTAAAATAATTGTGTTCATCTCTAGCAAGCGGTTTAGTCATTATATCAGCAATATTTTCTTTAGTTGCAATGTATTTAACTATAACTTTTGCTTCTACAACACATGATTTTAGAAAATCACCATGAGTTTCAGTCAAATGTTTCTTACTTCCAGATTTTTCTCTAAACTATAAGTTTAAAGTTATTAACTCTAAATCATCATTAAAAGTTTTCAATTTGTGGCTACCTTCCATCTGAGTACATTTTTCTGCGCCTTTATTTTCACACCAAATTGTTGTTGAATATAAAGTTTTACTTAAAATATCTCTAGGAGCTTTATCTAATGAGATAAGCTATTGACAAGCTTTGCTCATGGATAAATACTCAGCTAAACAAATTGATTATTGCTTATGACTTCTCCAAGCTACAGAATCTCTAAATAATGAAATTGCATAATCACTGGTTGAAATTGATTCATCGCAATACTGCGAAATTTGAATCAGTCATAGCTTCAAGTGAATCTGTTTTTCCTCTAAAAACTATCCCTTATTCTGATGTACGCTTAAGATATTTAAAATTCTTTTTACAACCATTTAATCATCTTCAGTAGCGTTAATCTGCATTCTAGATAAATAGTTTACTGCAAAAGTAATATATGCCCTGGTAGGTCCAACCAAATGGAATAAACAACCTGTAACTTCTCTATAAGGAGCTCTAGTCTTATATTGTGACACGTTAGACTTGAGATTTCTTAATTCTCTATTTTTAACTTGTCTAGTCACCATGAATGCTTTGCATTCCTTCATATTAAACTTTTCTAATTTTTTGTCTATATAATATTTTTGACATATTTTCATTACTTTATTTGCTCTATCTCTATGAAGGTCTATTCCAAGAAAGTTTTTTGGTTCTCCTAGATCTTTCATTTCAAAAACTTGACGCAATTTTTTTTCTAATTTATCTTTGTCATTGCTTGCTAATAACATATCATCTGCATATAAAGCAAGCAATGCCATTTTCTTATCTTTTCTCCATGGAAATAAACAAGGCTCACGTAAATCGTGCTCTCATCCCAATTTCAAAGCTTCTTCTGAAAATCTTTTATTCAATTTTTTAGGACTTATGTTTAAACCATATAGTGATCTATTCAATTTACAAACTTTATTTGTTCTTACATTATCATCAATTTCTAAACCATCAGAAATGTCCATAAACATATCATCTTCTAAAATTCTATTAAGAATAGTTGTTTTTACATCCATTTGACAAACATTTAAAATCATCCTTATTAATTATATCTAAAAAAGATCTAATTACAGGTGATATGGAAATAGAAGCATACGTTACTTTTAATTTATATTCTTTACGATCTTTAAATCCTCTAATAACCAATCTCGCTTTGAAAATTGGTTTACCATTCTCTCCAGTTTTTATTTTGAATAACCATTCATAAACACTCGTCTACAGAAACTATTCTAGCCTTGCAATAATACTTTTCATATAATGATTCATTTTCTCTAAATTTATTGTTTTTAACAGATAAAGTAATAATCCAATTTGGCTTCTCATAATTACCTTCTAAATAATTTAAGCCTGTCTCTTTATCAAATATTTTTAACTTTAATATTTTCAGCAGCTAAAACATTAGTTAAATTAATAACTTTACTTCCAGGAATTTTAGATTGTAAATATAAGTTGCCTCTACCATCCATCTCTATATCTGCAGCTTTATTTTTATACGCACTTCTAATTACTTCACCTGCGCATTTCAGATGAGCATTTCCTCCTTAGTGGGCAACAAGAGTATATGGTCTCACAACAATTTTTGTGACTTTACCTCTATTTTGATTATTTCCTCTAAATTTATTTCCTCTACCACCTATACCTTTACCTCTACCACGACCTCTTCCTCTAGTATAATTAGCTTTATTACTTTCTGTATTATCAGTCCCTTCTTTCTTATCACCTCTCTATTATTATCAAAATAACCTCTAGTATCATACCTTTTTCTTCGACCAAATCTTCTCGATCCTCCTGATTCACTTTGGAATCAATTATTGCCATTGTGGTTTGTTACTCTTTCGCAATAGTAACAAAACCACATGCCATAATACTCCAAAGGACAATCAGATGATTTATAGCCATCTTTCTAACATCTAAAACAACGTGAATGTTGTTCCCTAGGACTATAAAATGGTCTTTGAGCAACCTGTGCCTTAGGTTCATCTTTGGGGGCATCTGCCTTCTTTTCTGCCTCTAACTGCAATATGAATGTTTTGATTTCATCTAAATTCATTGGATTTAAATTGCTCTGCTTTCTAATTAGGTTAGCTGATCTAACTTCAGGCACAGTATTTGATACTATCTGATAGAAAGCTGATCGCTTTTCTTCTTCTGATAATGTTATAGCATCTAAACATTGTTTGTACTCTCTAACAATACTGTCAAATCTTTCAATAAAATCACCAACTTTTTCTTTTTGTTTCAATTTTAAAGAATACAAACGCGTTCTAACTAAAGTATGTGCAACGTTTGATTCTATTTGCGTTAATTCACGCACTTTTTGTAAAATCACTTCAGGATCTCTAATATGAACAATTTTCTTGTGATGATTTCCATCTAATTTGTCAATTATAATATCTCTAACCAAATTTTTTCGTTTTGCAATTATATCATATCAAAATCTCTAGAAACTCTAATATTTGAATCAATTACATCTAATAAATTACTGGCAGATAATTCAGAATTCAAATAGTTTATCCAAAGGTTGAAATTAAATTGTATTGTCCATTTATAATCTCTTTTAACATTAACTTTGCATGAGCTATTTCCAAGCTCAAAAGTTTCCCTCAAATCTTCTAAGGTTATATTTAAGTGTGGGACAGTATTTGAAGAGTTGTTCATCTCATTTTAAACTTTACTTCTAATATTGGAACTGTTTTGTTCCTGGGTACTAGTTGCATTTACCTCTAAACTTCTCACTTTCAATTTTTCAACATCTAACATGTTCTCAGATATTTTCTTAGCAGATTCCATTAAACTGCTAATTGTCTTGAGAGAATTTTTCTGGACTTTTTTACTTTCATCGGCAAAAAAACTAGTTTGGTTCTAATTTCCTCGTTAGCCTTTTCGATATTAGCTTGATTTGGAGGGTTCGTACTTACTGCACCATCTAAAGGTTATTGATCCGCAAACAATTCAATTAATGTTTGGATTTAACCAATAAATTTGAAGTACTATGGATCCATAGATTTATTCTAAAGCTCTTGAAAATGTTTATAGATATCCTGTACATCTCATATTTATAACCTTGATTTGATGCACCAGCCAAAGAACCGGTACTACCAGAAACTCCGTTTAGAGTTGAAGTTGCTGTTGGCGTCAAACCACCAGTAGGTGTACCAGTCTTGCCGGCATCAACCATTTCAGCATTTCCGTCTAACAAGACTTCTTCTTGTTCTAAAGTCAAGTGTGCCAACTCTCGTTAAAGAGTCTCTCGTAACCCCTAAATAAGTGACAAACATACTTCTAAATTTTTGACTGATATATGTTTCGCATGATTTCCAATCGCGCTGCTAATTATAAATACACTGTTAAAAATGTTATGAATTTTAATACACGTTAATACATGAAGTGTATTTTAAAATTAATGCACTTGTATATTAAAATAAACTTAATACAAATTTATATTGAAATCATTTACTATGTATATCAAAATTAATATACTTG
>JAAAKG020194608.1:0-24249 GCA_010014905.2 Druon quercuslanigerum
AGGCAAGGAGACAATACTGAATCACATGAGTACAACCAAGGAGAAAATGGTATTTCTTATGTTGACGGTACTGCTTGGTACACTGATGAAGAGGGCAATCACTTCTATTTTGACAATGTCAAACAAGATTGGGTTTATCATTCCGGAATTTGGTAGTTTGTCTTAGTTGTTCACTTCTTGTTTGTACTTAAGATGTACGTTCAAATTGAATAAGTTAAGTTCCTTTTATGCTTCCTTATTGAGATTATACTGTGTTAATTAAATCAGTATTTCATTTTACCTGAATAAGCTAAGTTTACTTTTTATACTTTTATATTGTAATAACAAAGAACCAAAGTGCTGGTCAAGCAACAAACAAAAAAAAAGGGAAAAATGCCAAATATCACAAATGAAAGTGATAATAAATAGATAGATATATTTATTGTAAATACTCAGCAGTCTAGTCGTGAGGGAGTATTGGAGTTATACGAATGTATGTGTATTGGCGCCTAGAATGCTGAGCGCACTGCGCATGTGCGTCTCTCGCTCGGCGCGTCGCATCGCCTTTGCCGGCGCGCCCTCCTCATTCCGAAAACGAGGTTCGCGCTGCAAGGATGTGTTCTCAGTCGTTTTGAATAAAACTTCCTTCTTTGTTCTGTACAATTGTGTACCTTCATTTCACCTGCCACCTACTACTCCTTCAAAAGTTTTGGAAGAAAAAAGAGGAGAAGTTGAAATGAATTAGCTGGAAGGAATTCTTGAACTGCATAAAGCCTGGGCAGTTTTAAAAGTTGCAACAATTTTAAATTATTTCGGAAAGCTGGTGATCTTGCCATCCTTCAAGGTTTCAATTACAAAGAACATGAGCAATCAGAAAAAGATGAGGACCATTGCAGCATGAGCGATGAAACTGAACTAGTAGCAAGACTCTAGTTAATATCGTCAACGCCGTTGTAATCTTCAGCCACTCCCAAAAAGTACTTCTATCACATTTAACGTACGCTGCTCCAGCTGCATTAAAAAAAAGCAAACAAAAAAATTTCACTTTCCTAATATTCTGTTTAATCCTCCGCAGTAATATGCAACTTAGATAATTATTCTTTACTCGAATCTTTTTTGCGTTTTAACTTAAAGGCCGATGTGATGGGATCAGTTATTTCTGCTAGGAGTATTTCTTAAGGGTTTCTGAACATTATTGGGGCGATGACAATATCAAATAGTCTTAGAAATGTTTCTGGGGTAAATAAATTTAATTTGAAACTGTTTTGGCTGTTTTAGTTGAACTTATCTGAGACGAGCTCGTTAATGAGTTAGGGGTGATTTTTGGTACTTGTAGAGTGTACATGTGTGGATAAGGCTATGTACAAGAGCCTCAGGTAGGTGCCATGGGTGATTATTTCTAATTTGAAATTTGTGGTATATTTGAGATTAAGGCAGAACAGACCTGGTTCGTTAAATGTGCTAGGAGTAGTTCTTGATGGCGATATTAGTAACGAAAATATTGTGAAAGCGATTAGGTTGATTGTGTTTCATCAAATATTGTTTTTGAATTCCGTTGGAGGAAGTTCAGACCAGGTCCGTTAAATGTCTCAGAGGTAGTTTTTGGTATTCCATAATAATAGTCCGGTGATAACGAAATTAACTACAGACTAGGGAAGGTGCCTGGGGTGATTATTCCTAATTTCAAAATGTTATGGTTGTTTTAATTAAAGGAAGCTGATTCCGCTTAAATCAGATGAGCTTGGGGTTGTTTTTTGGATTTGTGGAATATTACTGTGGGAATCAGCATATGGTCTACCAATATTAACTACAGTATTGAAAAAGGTTTTGCTGTAATTATTTTTAATACACATTTTTTGGGGGGTTTTAGATGAAGGCAACTTAGATGATGTTCGCTAAATGTGCTTCGGTTAGGTCAGGCGAGTTGTTGAATTTTAATGTGCAGATGAAGATTTAAAAAAGAGTCTTTGGAGGGTGTTTAGCATATTTATTTCTAATTGAAATTGCCATTGGCTATTTTAGTTAAAGTGAGAAACCGGGTTCGATTAAATGCGTCGGAGATGGTTCCTTTGTTTACTTATTTTGGTTAATACCGCCGCGTTTAAGGTATATTTTTGAGTTTTGTTAGAAACTAGCTCGGATCTATGATATACGTATTTTCTTCATTATTCCGTCTCTTTTCTGTAGGAGCAGTTTTCTTTAATATTAGAGATGATTTTGTAAAAAAATGTTGAGCATTGTAGAAGCCGAAAAATTAGCCAACAGTTCGGATATGCTTAGAGGTCGCTTTATAAATATTAATTTTAGCAATTTCGACTTGAATTTTAGTCAGATGAGCCGTTTTGACTCTAAATACGCTTGGCTTTCACAAATTTGCCACTAATTAACAGACTAGCCTACTAAAAAGACTTACAATTTTTAATTCGTGGTACATATAATCGAATTCGAAGTTCTTCAAGAAGATTCGGCTGGTAAATATCAGAGGATGAAACCGACGAAAAATGAAAAGAGCAAAAGGCACTTGCCTCAGCTAAACAAGAAGATCGGATGACCAAAAAAAGGATGCATTCCGTATTCAGTTTATGATTTACTGCATAAAATTTATTATAATCCTGACAATCAAGCAGCACATTATTGACAAAATACAGATTTTATCTAAGAGAAGGATGAAAATACAGAAGAGCGAGGGTTTTGTCCGAAAGAATCAACAGTCTCTCGCTGACCCATCTCTCATCTTCAGCAATCTTCCTGTTTCTTCAAAAAAATGTACCCAAGCCCGACGAGGTAGAAACTTTTTGAAAATAGGTTTACAATATCCTACCACTGAAATTGGTGGAACACACTAAGAACATCATCCGCTTCTAGGAGCTTTGCGACAATCTCATAGCATCTGAGGAGGAATTTTCATCAATCACTACCGAAGATACTACCGAAGCACTCAGGGGTACGAAGAACTTAACCGTTGCGACAACATTTGAAAGATATTTAATTTGTTGATGTGGGAAATTTTACCATTTAATTATAAATGTTGACGATTTGAGAAGATATAGCATAATTTGGTTCGTTTCAACTATTTTAATTAAAACTCTAAAATTTTTTTTGAAATTGACCGCGGGTATTTGAATTTTCTAAACCTAAACACTCTGAACAAAGTTTTAAACTATTGCTATCTTATAATTACCACCTGGTAATCTTCATATTTTTTAAATTTATGCATTTTTTACAACTTGTAATCAATATAAAACATTACTGTAATTTTTAATTCATATTTAATTAATAGTTTTTGTTTAATTTCAGTTACGAAATTTATTTTAAAATCTTAGAACCCTTATTATACCGAACTGATGACAAGGCAATGCTAACATGCTAAAATGAAGATAACTGAAAGATAGATATAATTCTTGTTTCAATTCTTAAATTTACTTTCAATAGAAACCATGCCTCCTTTTTCCGCATTTTAATTTAATTCTTTAACATTTACATTTGTTGCATTTACCTTTGTTTACATTTGTTCAATGTGCAAACTCGGTTTGAAATAAATGAGACCTACAATAAAAGCCATAGAATTGTATTAATTATATAAATTGTAAATTGGGTAGGTTTTATCACAAAGTAAGCAAAGGAAAAACCCGATTACTGTCTCAACAAAGAATTTGAATAGAACAGAATATAATTCTGGTGCTTCTTAGATATAATTCTCGTTATCTCATGCTTATTTTTCTGCTACATGTGTATTTCATACATCATAAAGAAATTAAAGTTGAAAACGGATAAGACTATTTGTATAGCCTTTCGAATTTAAGGGAAAAACAGAGTTATTTGTTAATTTTTATATAAATAATTCTTTTATATTTTTGAGATTTAGTTGATTCTTTGTGTATCCAAGTATATGAAAAACCACATTTAGAACTTCATTTTTGCCCTTTTTCGTTCCTGTTAAAATATTGGCCATATATGTTTTAAGGAGACGCCACTTAAACACCTTATATAACACTTACTTCCCAGTAAAACATTTAACATTTTTCGTGCTTTCTGCAAAGGATCGAATTTTTGGCTAACAATTCCATATAGCTGAAAGGGACCGTGATTACTGCGAATGTAGCTTATGTGCCGTTCTCTGGAGCAATCAAACATTTTCTACACACTGCAATTTTTCAACCTAACTTGATTTTATGTCCTCTTATGTCAGCTTCTCTTACTATCTCTTTCATTATACAAAATATTATTCCTAAACCTGGAAAATTCGAATTGTTATTTAACTGTAAATTGAGGCTCTCTAATGGAATTCGCATGTTGTGCCGCCTCTTGAGTAGTTCCTCCTGTAAAATAAATCCACCGCGCTTTTGGTCCCTTTTTTCGAGAACGGTCACACTTGTATCATTTGATCCTCAGGTAACTCTCTAGCTCTAGGGACCTAATCAGTAATTTCTAAATTGTATTTTGGGAATCAAATTTATTGAAAAGAACCGTACAAACTTTGAGATTTAACAAACGTTCTCTTTTTGAGTTCGAAAAATTGAATTACTCAAACTCGCTCGGCCCAACGAATAGAGAATTCTGTTTTTGGTCCCTGCTTGATGAAGAAATGCTTATTTATAGGATCGTCGCGTAGTATTGCTTCATTCAGATTGGCAATGTCGTTATAGATCTGCACTCTAACTCTTTTATATAAACCACCTCTCAGAGCTACGAGTGGTAACAGATATTTTGTCACCATTATTCCAATGATGTATCCGTCCAGTATTCCGACTCGAAAATGGCCTCGACGTAAAGGCCAAACTAGATGTGTAGAACTTTCGAAATGTTCAACATGGAATCGAAGTGGATCAGGATGAATTGCATTTTCGGCATGCGGCCAAGCTAATTCTGCAAAAATAACGCATAGGTGGAAAGTTAATTATTTTATTGGTAAATCTATTCCAAATAACGAAGGTACTACACTCAAGTTTCAATACAAAAACAGGAGTTTATGGTATTTTTACTGCTTAACGCAGATACCCGGGTAAAAATATTTCAAGTTGATTTGGATTGGATTTGACATAAATTCGACGACAAGGCTACGGCTCGCTCGCATACAGAGGCGATACTTAAAATTCGAAGATGAAAATCTTACGTTTATGTTTTAAATTATTGATAAGTTATACACGCCAAGTTGATTCGAAATGGTATTAAAACAAGAAGTTTTATTTTAAGTCTTGATAAGTATAGCGAATTTCTCTTAAAGAAAATGATATTATAAATTTTAGTTTTAGGCTTTTAAGAATTAGGGAATATGCTTTCTTATTTCTTGTCATAAATGATTTGCAAATTAAACAGTCGGAACCTGTCGGTCTCAATAACTACACGCATACCAAATTTTCCATATCATCTTCAGAATTGTCTTTTTCTGCAACTGTTTAGTGAAGCGTTGGAGATCAGAAAATATGAAAATGTTTTAATTAATGACAGACAACATCCTTTCTTAATGCCCTTGACCTATTTCCAAAATAATTCATTATTTCCCCAAAATCTTTTTGTATTTTCTTATATTCCTACAGTTGGATTTTATCCTTGCTTTCTTTAACCAGATATTCTTCCTATCATCGCAGTTTCACACACTTTAGTTGCAATCTTCACATAATTAACTGGAACATTCTTCAAGCGCCCTACATATCTTTATTGCGTAATAGCGACTCACACATTGTCCAATCTAGACCTTCGTCGATCTTATTTTGAAATTTCATTTGCACTGCAGGTTTCTGCAAATTCTCTATCTTGATTGGTCTCTACTTCTTCCTTTTATGTATGTTTCTCCTTCATCTGCGACCTAGGTTAATTTTTAAAACTAGTAGGTAATGATCTGTTCCACATTTAGAACCTCGCATAAAACTTGTATCACTTACTGGCCTTCTTATCCTCGCATCCGAAATATCAAAGTCTATCATAACGTGGCTTTCGCCTCTGCATCTAGTGTTCATGTTGATTATTTTCTATCCTAACCAAGTATTTGTAATAAACAAGACCTTTTTTGAGAATAAGCTAAAAATCTTGCCCCGTTGTCATTCAATTTCGGATCTGCTGAATAACCTAGCACCCTCTTCATACATTCGCGCTGCACTCCAACCTATTTGTTCATATCTTATAGTAGAATGATTGTTCCCCGTGTTTGCAATTAATCAGAATATCATTTAAAATGTTGAAACCTATAATAAATAACACAGGATGAAATTCAGTTCAAGGTCAAACCTACAAAATTCGTCGCTGGCCAAATAAATCAAGGTACAGGTTTAAGTAGTCGCTGAATTCGAATTCGGTGTCCCTTTGGCGCCATCATGTCAGTACCAAGGTCAGTTCAAGGTCAAAGCTACAGTATCCGTCATTGACAGACTCTGCGAGGAGCCATGCCGTTCCTCGACATCAAAATCTCCGCTCTTATAGCGTTGAAACCACTCTTGACACGTTCTTTTACTAAGAGCAGCCTCACCGTAAATACTTGAGAGTATTCAGTGAGTCTCAGCTGCAGTTTTTTCAAATGAAAACAGAAAATCAACACTTCACGCAAGTTACGAGAATTTGGTTCGAAAACTGACATCTTCGATCGAGAATACAATTCTGATGAAAACACAAATACACTGTATGAAATGTTTAACCTGTCTGTTTCAACTGGCACTTACCGCTGCAGCCATCTATCGAAAAACCGCGGAAGCAAAATTGTACACACCTTTTATTTTTGGGTATAATGTATCTACAACATACGACACAAAAGGTGTCTCGACTATCACAAGGTGGCATGATAAAGGAGACAAGTTGGTTCAAAGGGATATTTCCAAAAAATGAAACTGATTAAAATTTATGTTGAATAGATACAATCTTTAGTAAAGCTACTTATGAAAAACCTTATTTCTGGAAAAGATTGAACGCAAATATAAAAAATTATCACTAAGACTAGACTTAACCTACATAGAAACCTAAGAAAAGTTACCCCAAATGATAAATGTTTACTACGCAAAATATATTTCTACAATGAATACTGTATAAAATTTTACTAGTGATGTTCAATATTAATATCACCAACAATGTAGCGGAATATGCCTCTATAAACGCTTCAACAAAAGAACCAACCGGGCTACATTTTTCTCGAACCACCTAGTCCGGAGCCGGTCGGTTACTGGGCAGGCCAACCCTGGTTAGATCCTATTGTCGGGAGCCGACCGGGCAGTTGGCAGGTTAATGTTTTTGTAGAAATCGCACATTTTTTAAGAACCGTGAAATTATCAAAGACGTAATTGTACATGCTAGATAAATTATTGTTTGAAAGGTATAATTAACAGATTTATTATAGCAGTGAAACGTTGCACTCAGGTCGCGTCAATTATTCGAAGTTTACAAATAAAATCGAGGTCCGGAATTAAAATCAACATTATTTCAGTAATCAAATTGAAAACACGACGTGGTTTCCAACATGAAGCAATTAATAGGAGATTCTATCATCAGTGATTAAAATTCTACTCCGAATTCCTCGCCAGGATTGGTTAAGTTGATTTGACTTTTAAATCTCTCCGTATTTTTTACGATGAGCCTTAAGAGGCAAAACATGTTACCAATTTTTTGTCTGAAGCAGCATTTTTTAACAGCTTTGTGGCCGGATTACCCGCCCGGATTCCACACGGAATGTGAAAAAGTATCAATCAGATTATAACAGTGATTAATCTCTTCGATATGACGCCATTGAAATTAATTAGATTATCATATTTACCGATAGAATTGGGAAAAATCGCTAAGATGAACCATAGAATAACTACAACGGTCCGCATTCCTCCCAGATAGAAAAAAACGCCTGTGAAAAGTTTTGAGAAAATATTTACGGATATTTTAGTATATACTATACTAGTCGCTATTTTTTCGCTATTATACATTATTTGTTTTTAATTAATATGCTTTTTACACGCCAAAGTCGAATAAATAATTCTGATTTATGGAATTAGAGCAGGTGCCATTTAGAGGGAACAATATTTTATTGTAATTTATGAACACTTGTACAAAATATATTGTATATCAGGGTAATTTTTATTGATTAGATCATACCTTAGCATGTCTTTCAACAAATTCTGTTCTTTCCATTGCGTGATAAGTAATATTGGACACTCTGAATTGTACACAGCAATGTCATAAATCTAAAAAAAATTTTCAACTTCACTGTTTAAGAAACATAGTTATGAAATAACAAATGTCGTTTTTTTAATTTCTTGAGAATTGGAAGATCTGGGTCCGTGTTAAGGACCCCGTTATGCATGTGACTAGAGATCCCCTAGGTAGAGTTGTTACAAAACTTCTTTCTGTTTTTATTGGCTACAACTAAACCGGAACCAGAAGTGGTAAAAAGCGCGTGATTTTCAAAACAAATTTAACAAGTAACTTAATATTTTTAAGAATAAACTGAGCAAGAAGATAACATGAAATATAAAAATATCAAAACTGTATGAAAATATAAATACTGAGAAAAAATAAACTAATAAATTTTTTAGTTGAGAATTAAGGTATTTTGATGAACCTTCGCCTTTTTTAGGAGAATTCGTTTTTGGGGTTGAAAATTAATTTCTTTAATTGGAAATTTAACTATTCCATTTTTAGTACAAAACTTTCAATTTTTAGCTAAACATTTATGTATTGCATTGAAATTAGTGTTTTTTTGGTAGAAAATTAATTTTTTTGGGTAAATATTCAGATAATTGTGTAAAAGATTCATCAATTATGTTAAAAGTGTATTTCTTTTATTGAAAATTGATTATTTTTTTGAAAATTCGTCTTGGTTATTTGTAAAAATTTCTTAACTGAATGTTTAACTATTGTTTATCCATATTTTGAAAACTCAAGTATTATTTAGAAAGTTCATATACCTATTTAGATGAAAATGCGCCTTTTTTGGTGAAACATTAATATTCTTGATTAAAAAGTATTTCTTTGGATAAATACTTAAATATTTCGTGGAGACTGTTTTTCTTGAATACAATTTGTTTTTTTTTTTTGTTTGTAACTGACCATTTTTTTTAAATACTTCATTTGTTGGTTGAAAATAATTTACATAAATAAACATTAATATATTAAAATATGAATTTTGTTGAAGATTCGTCTTGTCTTGTAAACAATTTTTCTTTTTTGTCAGAGTTTAAAGGTTTGGTTGAAAATTAATTGTTTGTTAGTAAAAAATCCTAATTTTCGTTGAAATTTATCGTTTTGGTTTAAAAATCAACAATTTAGTTGATAAATCATTTATTGGGTTAAAATTATTATTTTTGCTTAAAGATTTATCATTTCAGTATAAATTTAAAAAAAATTAATGTATGTTATTTAGTTTGTTTAAATGAGTGTTTTTGGTAAAAAAACTAATTTTGTTGATTACCAAATTTGGTTGAAAACTTATTCTTTATTTGATTGTAAATTAATTTTTTTAATGTAAATTTAATTATTCGACATTTGGTCCAAAAGCGATATTTATAGTTCAAAATTCAACTATTTAGTTAAAAATCAATTTAATTCGTCAAAAGTAAATTTTTTTTAGAAAATTAATTCGCTTGTTTGGAAAATCATTTTCTTAGGTGAAAGATTGATCATTTTAGTTGAAAAATGTTGATCTTTGATTTAAAGTTCATTTATTTTGTTAAAAATTAGTCTTGTTTGTTTGAAAATATGTTTTAATAAAAATAAATTGTTGCAAGAGGCCTATGGGGACAATTCTCTATCTCGTGCGCGTGTTTTTGAGTCGTTTAAGCGCTTCAGTGAGATCCAAGAGAGCACTGAAGATAACCAGCATCCAGGTCGCCCTGTCACTGTTTCGACTCCGGAAGCAGTGACCAAAATCAACCAAATTGTGCGTGCAGATCATCAAATGAGCATGCGGATGATTTCCGAGGCTGTAAACGCCGATAAAGAAACGGTTAGAAAAATTTTACACGAGGAATTACACATGACAAAAGTCTGCGAAGTTGGTGCCAAAAAACCTGACTTCTGACCAAAAGCTCTTGCGTCAACAGGTCTGCTCAGATTTCGTTGAAAGGTTAGAAGAAGATCCCAGACTGATGAAAGACATTATTACTTGCGACGAAACATGGATTTTTCAATACGATGTTGAAACAAAGCTGCAATCGATGCATTGGAAGACGCCTGAATCGCCCAGAATGAAAAAAGCAAAGATGTCCAAATCAAAATTCAAGGCAATGTTGATCGTTTTTTTCGACATTAGCGGTATCGTGATGACTCAATGGGTTCCAGAGGGTCAGACTGTCAACCAGACTTACTATTTGTCAGGTTTGGCACCACTGCGAGAACGAGTTCGTAAGAAACGGGCCGAGTTGTGCAAGAACAACTCGAAGCGGTATTTGGTGGTATTGGCACCGTGTGACTTTCTTTTGTTTTCGAACGTTAAATCTGCTTTGAAAGGGACCCGATTTAAGTCGATGGAAGCGGTAAAGCAAAAAACGGCAGAGCTCCTAAGGGCCCTCACCAAAGAATACTTTCAGCACTGCTTCGATCAATGGAAAAAACCTATGGAAAGGTGTGTGGCGAGGGGAGGGGAGTATATTGAAGGGTAGTATTTGAATGTTGAATAATTTTTATAATAAAAAGTACAAACAATTTCTCATATTCCACAGGAAAGCAAAAGCCAATTTTTGAAGAAGTCGAAAAACGGCTTGTCGAATGGTTTGCCTCGAAAGAGAAAAAGTTTTCTTGGAATGGTATCCATGATTTCCCTGAAAGATAGGCAGAATGTGCAGAGTCCAATGGTCAATACTTTAAATAAAATTTTTTTGAGATTCCCTTGAGGATTAAGTGTTTTCTTTATTGAAAAAACCGGCAAACTTCAACTAAAACCCCTGGTAATTACGTAACTCGTACTGAAAATATACACAGGTCGACAAAACCCCTCTTCTCCCCTTAGGTGCATAATATACTGTTTCTGAGTCTACCAATTTCAAACTAATCCAGATTAAATTGGAGAATTTTTGTTCCATGGATTGCCTGTTAGGCATTATGTATAAGGCTTAGGGATCATATCTAATGCCAGATTATATACTTTGCCTTTTACAGGCATTTATTAAAGGAACGTTATACAAATAAATATAGAAAATATAGACTTGTCATAAACAGGGTGATAGTTCAACATCTTCATCTCTATAGAAAGCATCGTACTGTATTTTTATATGTTTTTTAAATTAATGTTGTAGAGAAGTTTGTTTTACATTTAGTACTAAAAAATTGTTCTTGATTGTTTGTTTATTACCAACTGGGACCAAATCCATTTCTCCTCGTTCCAATCGGGTGACATTACGGCTATTCATGTTTATTTTCACACGTCTGATAATCTCATTAATATATTTATATATTCCTGCAAGGACATTCACATTCTCTAATATCGCAAAGACATCACCATCGTGTGTCGATAATACGATTTCTTCTTGAGTTTGCACAGGCGTATACTTAACCCTTCCTGTTAACATTCGAAGTGATTTATCGGTTGGAAAACTGTATCTTCTGAATTCAAATACATGTTGACGATTTGTAAAGGGAACGAGCCTAATAAATCTTAGTTCTTCAAGTCCATAGTCACCAGGAAGGCGTATATGTAAAGCTCTGGACCTGGGAAGAGAAGTACGAGGAGTAGCAGGAGACCTGGACCTAGCACGAGGAGGAGAATCGACTGGAGGATGATTCAGGTCGATTTTAGGTCTAGGGTTTCGTTCACAAGCAGAAGAAAGTTCTGCACAAGGTACACGAGGAACATTGTCGTCATCTGGTAAAAATTTGTATCTTGAAGTTAACTCTGAAACAAGAAAAAGAGAATTAAATTTTCTTCGCCGGTAATAAGTCAGACTGTGGCCGCGTTAATATTCATTTTTCTATATAAAGTTTATTCTTTAAAATACTTTAATGAAATTGCAATAACTTAGGTCGTAGCAAATATGATAAGACTCTTTTTTATTTTCCAGGCAGGTGCCGATACTCTGGAAAATATGCAGCAAGAAAAAAAAATTCGTTTAATTAAAAATATTGATAGATGTGTTCCAATCTATTATTTGTTGGCATTTTCAAAGGTTCAAGCTACAGTGAATCTTAGAGATAGGGTCCCCTGTTATAGTCCTTTCGAGAATTAAAGTCGCGCTGCAAGTAGGAGCAACAGAAACTGCGCGTGGTGAGCGGCGGTCGCTCAGGATTGAACCAACTAAGGGGTTTTCTACAAAACGGCACTCCTTTTTGGGTGATTCTCCACCTTCTACAGCTTCTAGTATTCCAGATAATCTTGCAAATATTTACAAAATAGCTTATTTTATGCAAAGAAGTTTTAAAATGCTTATCGAATATAAATGCTATTTGCAAAGTAACTTTTACTCAGACTTTCGTCCAAATGGTGAAATATACTTTATAATAGTGAATAAAATTATATTTTTTCAATAGTAATAATCCCTACAAAATTAGATGTTTCAATTTTTGTTTCACAATATTTAAAAATTAAAAAAAAATTACTGTCCTTTAAACGTTTTGGATTAGCAAATAAATTTACTGAAATTATAACTAGAATTTAAGCAATAGATATTATATTTACCAATTGGATTAGGACAAATCACCAAGATGAAAAAAATAAAACCAACCATGCTCCACCTTTTTTAAAAGTATAATCTTTTGAAGAAATTCGATAAGAGTCTAACTAATGAACTTATCTATCTCATGCATATTGCTAAATCGTTAAGATTTATGACACTTTATACAATCAAGAAGGACAAACGTTAATTACTACGCTGTCGAAATATCAGTGTTTGTTGACAAGTATGATAGAATTTAAAAGTCTGTATATTACTCTCTAATTCTTGAAGTTTAATTATTCCTTTTAAATTTTTAGCCTTATTCGAAAATATAATTATTTAAAAATAACTATATTTTGAATGTATTTTATTCATTCATTTTTTTTTGTATAATTTTCCATCACTTTTAATTTTTAGAAATTTTTTTATTTCATTAGGTTAAGAACCCAAGGTCGTTTAATATTTAACAGCGCGGTTGAATGTTTAATCAAAAATATGAGGTTTACGTTCTTTTTTGCAAATTGGTGTAATGCACAGAAAATTAAATAATTGAACGAACTTTCCTGTAAGTGAAGTTCGATTCTAATTGTATAAGCGCCACCTCCGAATAGATTAACTCGTAGATGTTGAAAGCAGTTTGCAGATTACGGCAACCAATCTGATGAGAAAAATTTATTACAAATTTTATTGCATTCCGAGATCTTTATGTGCAGAATTCTTTAAGATTATAATAATGAAACACAAACAAAAATTAACTGTGTATCATCCCTCTAAGATAGACCTGGAAAATTACTGGTTATCCTTTACAATCTTCATGCCGTAAAATCTTGAGAATGTTTGAGACCTATCTGTCCAACCTGCCGTCTTTCTAATTCATTCTGAATCAACGCCATGCCTTTTAGCGGCCGATGTGGATAAATTTCGTGTACTATGAGCTGAAAAAATATCGGTATCGAAGCCGCTCTCAGATAAGAATTTCTTAACATAAAGACTTAAAGTTTGCGAAGAAACAGCCTTATCGGCCTTTTTGAACGAAATGAACAATTCCTTTACATTACGTAACGATCTAGTTTTGACGAGTGAGCTCTGTAAAGCTGAAGCTGCACACATTTTTTCTACAGAGTAAAATGGTAGGACTAGTAAGGGCTGTGTTCTTTTTTTATTTGATGTCTTAATACTCCTCATTTGGAGGTATTACTAAAAATAAATCTTATACTATTTTTGGATCTCAGGTGCTCTCATAACGTGGTCTAGAAGGTCGCAAACTGGACACGGCTTTAAAAAAAACGCTTCACTCTAGGGACCTTAGCGATTTCCGAGTTTGCGATTAATGAGATTGCTGACCTTGTGGCGTTTATGGAGCTATGTGATAACACCTTATCAAATTTGTTGGTTAAAAAGCTATTAGGTCTGCTATCGGAGGACGAAACAATTCAATCGATTTCTCGGCAGAGAATCTCCACGATTTTTTTTGCGTCACTTCATACGTTTTTATCGAAGAAGAGCTTAGAGAACCGATTTCTCTGCGGCTCCTCGTCTCAGGAACGCCTCTCGGATAACCAATCTTCCACCAGGGTAAGGTCTCTCCTAAGCGGATGGATTCCTATCAGACGAAATCAAAAGATTTGTGTATGGATTTAATTTAATTGGTTTGCGAATCATAAATGAATGAAATAACTGATACCAAGGCTGGCTTGGCCAGTCTGGTACTATCATGATCTCCGATATCTTTTCCAGGAGATACAACGCATACATTTAGAATTCTTTCTACTTGGAAACAAATCGACTTCTGGTTTTCTAAAAGTTTTAGCAATTTTATTGAATGCGGGAGTATCTTGTGAACGAATAAAGGAAGCAAAAATTCAAATATTGTGCTCCTCGATCCATTGCCAAATCTCTTTTAAGATCTTATTTAAGTCCTCGTATTTAATTCTGCCCATTCTATCTATGTACGACACGGCAGTCGTATTATCTATTCTTAATAAAATTTCCCTATTATGAAAGTCTTTTGCTAAACTTTTAAGACCAAAGAAGGCAAATTTGAGTTTCTCTTAATGCTACAAATATTTGTCATTTCTAAATCCTTTGTGCAAACCCAGCTATATTTAATAGCTGGACAACAAGGTGCGATCGATCGTAATAACTGGGCAAAAACTCTTATCCTACACTGCAAAGCTTTATTGAAGATCGCTAGCTGTTTCTGAATATGAGATCGCTTCTCAGGGGGTGTTCTAAAGTCATAGATTTAGAACTATAAATGAAACCTAAGAACTTAGTTCTCTTTTCGGGATCTAACTGACTCTTTTTTAAATTTATTATGAACTCCAAGCTTTTTAATTACTCGTTACATGTCTTTAAATTCACCTTACAGTCCTGATATGTATGTCCAAAAAGAAGAAAGTCATCTAAATAAAGAACCGAGCTATATCCTAATCTTCGTAGATAAGAAACCACATTTTTCATTAGTTTCGTGATAACTTTAGGGGCTGTACGAAGATCAAACGTAAGACATGTAAATTGATAGACCAGTCCATTAAATTAAAACCTTAAACATTTTTCCTTCCGATTCATGTAATGATACTAAATAATACGCGTCCTGCAAGTCTAGAGTTGACATAAAACAGTTCTGACTCACAAGACTGACAGCTGTTCTGTAGTCTTCGAGTTTAAAATTCTCTGTTTGGATAAAATCATTAAGAGCTATAAGATTCAAAATGAACCTGAGGGTCCCATCAGGTGTCGGTAAAAGAAAAAAATCTATAAATAAATTGATCGTCTCACGGACTACATTCTTCTTGTTGAGAGATAAGCCACACGATATTATATATCTCTCTTTAGTCCCATTTGGATTTTCAGGCAAGTTTTAATTGGCAAGGAGGAGAAGAGAAAGGAACCCTTTGTCCACCATAAAATTCGACGGTCTGAGCCTCCCATTTTTTTCAAATAAGTGTAATCTTCCAGGAATCGTACTTACAGAAACGTATAATGTCTCCTCGTTCTCTTGTACGGTGTGTTTTTGTAGTCCTGCCTGCGCTGATTCTGAGATCTCGGAGGTCCCGTGAAGCATTTGTTCTTCCCGCCCTGTATCGAAAAATGTGGCTTCGTTTGTCGACGAGGTTTCTGACGTCTGAGATTTTTCAGGTCTTACCACCTTGGCCGAATTCTCGAGCAGTTTAGCAGACTTTAAACTCTCTGACAGACTCTTTCCGAATAGAAACTGATCCATCTTTGTGGTTTTTAGGGACTTCACCCAAGAAGGATCTATATTAGCAATAATACAATTTTTTCTTATTTATGACTCGCTGTATTGTAGATCAGGTAGTAGTAGTAGTAGTAGTATTGTATATCCTCACTTAGGTTCTCAATTAGTTGATTCACAGTTGTCCCTTCTTAATCGGCATCCCTCTGGACGAGCGTCATAATGGATCTGCCGATAGCAGAAATGCTAGCTTTTAAACTCTTTTGCTTTGATAGGATCTTCTTGTCTCTTGAAAGGGTATTTTCAGCCTTTTGTAAAGCTAGCTTGACTTCGTCGTTGAGTTTTGGAGGGTCGATGTCCAAACAATTAAGCAGTGGCAGATATTTTGGACAAATGTTGCTCTCTCTTCTAAAGAAAGACCAATTTTAATAATGTCCGCCCAGCGGATGGCAATGTCCTCCAGGACAGCCGGCGCCAGGACCCTGTCTTCTAGGCAACGTTTTTCAAGAAAATTAAGAACGCCTTCTTTAATTTTCTTATTTCGGGAATCAGCAGCTTCCTGCAACGCGCGCTGTAAAAAAACAAGTTCGCATTTGTAAAACAAAGGCATTGGTAAAAGAAAGCATGTTAGAGCGTCTTAATCGTAATAGTCCCATCTACAGGTATAGACCGTATGATGGAAAGACGATTCACCCAAGGAAAATTATTTTTCCACAATGGTTAAGAGCCATTGGATACGAAGTCGGTCAGACCCAGATCGTTTCAGAGACGTGAGACCTCACAGATCATTGGGTTTAAGATGGCGAATAAAACCTGATGCACTCGAATCTCTTGACGAAGATGACGAAGGAGAGCTCTAATGATGGCGGCGCTTTTTTCTGCGTTTCGATTTCAATTTCTTGATCACTTTAAACAATTCGCGCGAATGATTTTCGTCATCAAACGAATCACTACTCTATTTTAGCGAAATCTATTTATGTTTACCCATCTCGTAACCATTAACACACTTCTTGCAAAAATAATAGAATGAGTAGCCCAATCGTGCGAAGGAACCAGGAGTGTTTTTTTCTTTTTTTTCTTTTGTTTTTAGTTATTCTTTGAAACTTATATGGACAGTAACTGTATTTATACATTAATATTACATTTAATTCCTTAAATTTGACACTTGATCCCTTAAAGTTCTAAAAAGTTTTACAAATTTCTCTTTTCTGCATTTCCGATTAAATGATAAAACATCTATTTCTCAATGTTATCATTCAATGAGAAGGAAAGTCAGAAATTTAAATTTATTACGTAATTTTGTATAAGGTAGTATCAGTGAACTTACTGCTTGCTCAAGCTACGTTGTCACTCAACGCTAGAGCGCTATTGAAAATTAACACGAGAGATTGTTGTCAATGTTAGCAACTGGTCGGGCTACACGCAACACTTACTAAGCTCGCGCTGCTGTTGCCATTAGCACGAGCTGATTGTGTGAATTATCGAGCGGTCAGTGCGTTGACAACTGTGGCTGTTGCCATTTCAAAAAATTTCGTTAGACACCAACCGCTCGTGTCAAAATCAGCGGCAGCTCTTGCTGCAGTCGCTCCGAGTAGAAGTAGCCAATTTAAGGGTAGTAGACTAACCGCAAAAAAAGAGGGTAACGCATTCTTTAACTCACTCTAAGAAATTTGGCTAAAATGAATTTAGTTTTTCTATAGTGAATTTAATTTCGCTGTAGTGATTTATTATGAGCGCACTATGTAGTGGAAGAAACAGACAATGCGCAGGAATTATAGTTGATGTCCATTTACGTTAGTGTTTTCTATCGAATGGGCGGGGCCATCGCTGAAATGGTTTCTAAAATATATACGTATAATGATTTCACGATTATTCATCATAATAAAAAGGAGATTTTTCAGTTTTAAATCGTGTAAAAAACCCGAACAAGATCTAAAAAAAATTTGTTATAAATTATTTTTGGAGAGAACACGTAGCTTTTGTAAAAATAGTAAAAAAGAAAATTAAGAATAAAACAATAAATCTGATGGTAAAAAGATACAATATGTGAAAAAATTAGAAGATGATTGAAGTTACATTCATTTAGTTTCTGCAACTTCTGACGCCGGATTCGCAATCAGCAACCCTGAATACCCCCTTATACAACTTTAAGGAACCTCTTCGTATACAATCGCTCCTTGTTTAGAAGATATTACTCTATATCCTTTCTTATTTGGGCTACGACCCTGCACAATAATGCAGTGAGTGATGAGGTGGGTCGCGCCAAATATTCCTTGTAACTGTGAAGGGAATTTTATTTTTAAAACTACTTTAGGAGCTACCTCCTCCTGTTCATGCAGGGTTCCTATGCCACTACAGTTTTCCTCTTCCACTAGCTATTGCTTTAAAGGATAGTGCTTTTCTTTGAAGTCTAGCATGAATACTTCACACAAGCGCGAGAGAAATGCCATTTCAAACTTTCCCTGACCATCAAGACCCAATATAAATTCTGTGTCCAGGTCGTTTGTTATTCTAGCCTGACACTTTCACGTTACTCCGTCAATCGTATAAGCAAATTGACCATGCCGATAATAATACCTGCTGAGTCATTAACCGCGATCATACGAGGTTTCCAATTACAATTCTATTACAATCGAGCTATTTCTCTTAACTCCAAAATGTGTTGTATGTAAATAAAGCAAACTGCTTCATCAGGATTTCTAGCCGGAAACTCTTTCTTTTTGTTCTTATCAGCAGAGTCCTTTTTGTGTTAAACTGCCCCATTCTTAAAACTGACGTTTACCATGCATTTGTTCCGGATTTATTGCCAAGGACTTATCTCTTTCGTTTTTCATATTCGGGAGGAGGTAGTGCCTTATATTCTCTTATGCTTACCTTCCATTCTTTCTCTCAGATTCTAGCCGAGGCGGGATAGTTAACTTAAATATCTATACTCTAAGTGACGCATTATTTTTGGAAAGTTGAATATTAGACCTCTTTGAGCAAATCAACTAACTAGCTCCTAATTACATAGTTGATTTGTTATTAAATAAAGGTCGGTATGCACCTGTATATCAAAACCCATACTCGAATATTTCGACACAAATGTAAATAAATAGCTAGAATAAGTATGAATATTCTAGTTAGAATTAGCCTTGACTATTCAATTAAATTTAGTTATAAATATTTTACTTATCTTGGAAAATAAGGCGACCATTCGGATTAATCATTTTATCATTATTAATAACAGTTTTTTATTTACAATATTAATTATGAACAAAGAAACACTAAAAGTTGTCCTTATATGTTAATCCGTGTTCTGTTTGCAGAAGATTCGAGCAAAATTAGTTTTAACTTATTTATTAAAATTTCTAAAATATTCATTCAAAATTAATGTCTGTAATCCCTGAATAAAGTTTCTAAAATTAATAAAATTTAGGTTGAATTAGGCCGCCGACGAGCAGAGGCCCGGGTGGTTGGCCTGCTTGGTTTCTCGCCACCGTTCAGTTGCAAATTCGTTGGCCTCATCGTCGTTGAAAAAGATTTTTTTTTTTTTTTTTTTCTTTTCTTCGGGTTTCTCACTGGGAGGATACTATAGTTTCGTCAAGTTAATCTCATTGTGCGCGGGGGCTTCTCGACTCTACTGTTTTCCGTTCAGAATACTGCGTGGGTATCGGGTTTGCGACCGTGAGAATAATTGTCAAAGAATTAAGTGCGACAACATTCATCCATGTCAGAGGAAGCAAGACAGTCTCGGCCGAATCAACAAACGCAGTGCCATCCGGCACGTAAGTATGCTGAAGCTCTTTTACCAGAATAAGAAGGGGCCCCTCGAATTGACGAGCGTCAGCGATAGGCTGTAATACGTGCACGTCAATTCGAGGAGGTGCGGGCGCGTAGAATCGCGGAACGAGATCGAAGGCTCACGCCACAGGCACCAGGCCTCTCTCCGGTAGGAGCTTAGAACCTTCTAGAAATCCGCCGGGGAAGAGGCGGAACACGTGACACTTGTTCTCTTCTTCAAATGCGACGGCCAGTTCCACAGTCGTCATCGACCGTTTTAATTCTTACCCTGCTCGTGGGAATTATTAGTACCACCGACAGTTTTTTATCCGTCTAGCCAAACGACAGACCTTCTCACTGCCGCTTTTTAACTTTATCATTATGTTCCGCGTAGCTTTCGATTACTAAACAAAAGGTCGCCGGGCGATCATTCATCAACCCAAACAATCAAAACTTTAAAACAAAGGTGCAATCGCCGACCAAAACACTTTTTCCCCTCTGCCCAACCAATGGACGTTCTGACTGTGTGACAGAAATTGATCAAGGGAGACATTAAAAGGGTTCCGTTGCCGCCTCCGACTAGCCAGCGAAATGTTATCCAGGTTATAGGATAAATGGACGCCTGGTTCGCTTTCCAGTCTAAGAAAAGTTTCACCCCTTGTCTGTCAAGTCTGATAAGTAACCCTATCTGCAATCCGATCCGACCAGCTACCACCTTTAGTCACCCCTTTCCCTCGCCCGCTCGTCACTGAATATCCCTCCCTCCTCACCAATATACACAACGGGAAAGATATCCCTATTCGTTTTTGGGCATTATATTTACTACAAAGGATCAGTGAAATAGAGTATAGCAAGCTTTGCGTAGTCACTTTGAGGCAATATATATAATATCTATGGATCATATAAAACGCGGGATTATCTACTTTCCTGTAACATATGTATTTATTGAAGGAAAGTTACAAGAATGAAAGTAACACTCTCTATAGCGATTATTTTGTTGTATTTACATATTTTTTTAACTAATGGCGCAGAGAAGTGCATTTTGTATTTACTACTTCAAAATTTTTCTTGATTGTTTTTCTAGGACCTACTGGGACCCATTCGAGTTCTTCTCGTCCTAATCGAGTGACATTACGGCTATTCATGTTTATTTTCACGCGTCTGATAATCCCATTAATATATTTATATATTCCAGCAAGAACTTTCATATTCTCCAATATTGCAAAGACTTCACCATCGTATGTCGATAATAAAATTTCTGCTTGAGTTCGTACAGGCATATACTTAACCCTACCTGTTAAAATCCGAAGTGATCTATCGGCTGGGAAAGTGTATCTTCGAAGTTCGAATATCTGTTGACGTTTTCTAAAGGGAATAAACTGAATAAATCTGAGTTCTTCAAGTTCATAGGAACCAGGAAGGCGTATAGGTAAACCTGTGGACCTGGGAGGAGGGGTGCGATTGGCAGGAGGAGACCTGGACCTCGCCCGTGAAGCACGGAAGGCAGCGGGAGACCCGGCAGGAAAAGTAGAATCAGTAGGAGGGTGATTTAAATCAATCTCTAGTCTATGATTTCTTGCTGAAGAAGAAGTTCCTGCACCAGGCACACAAGGAAAATTGTCGCCATCAGGTAAGAAATCGTACCTTAAAGTTAACTCTGCAACAAGAAAGAAAGGATAACGATTCTTTGGTGTTCTGCAAGCAGGAAAAGATGCCTTGGAGCATATGCAGCAAGAAGTAAAAGTACGTTTAATATAAAATAGTGATAGATGTGGTATAATCTATTATTCATTGGGATTCTGGAAGGTGTAAACTACACTTGTTCAACTATTTTGCTTGGTTGGTTTTACCCTGAAAATAAAGCGTTACACAGTTGTTGTTTTTCCCCAGAAACCTGGCCAAAAGCCGAAAATGACGTGGTAGAATATTTGTGTTTTAAATTACATGTTTTTATTTAGATGGCATCGCTAACCAATAACTACAAGGAAAACAATTATTTTTTCGTATTTCAGGTCTTGACACGCTCGCAAGTGGATTTTTGTAAAAATGTCTGTTTTAAATTTGGGCAAATAGAGAGCATTATTGACGGTATGCCAGTAACAAATATGTAATAATTTCAAGTAATATTTCTCTTTAATTACTTTGATTATATTAGTATTTGTATAGTATTAGAAATACCTCCAAATTTTATTTGGATCTGATACTACATTCTGTGTCATGCATAGATTTCAAAATTTTAATTTAGAAAAATTAAAAAAGGAAATGACTTACTGGCTTAAACATAATGTTTCATTTTTTCTTAGGGGAAGTTTAAAAATTGAAAAAGGAGTTACTGTGTTTCGAGCAATTTCGAATACGAAATAAATTTACTGCAATTGAAACTGGAATTTAAATGATAGATATTATATTTACCAATAGGATTAGGGGAAATCACCAAAATGAAACAGAGAACACCAACCGTGATCCACATTTTTTAAAAAGATCGACTTTTGAAGAATTTCAATAAAAGTCTATCCAGTGAGTATCGCTATCTCATGCATCTTTCTGAATTATTAATATTTATGACAGTTTATATAATAAAGAAGGACAACGTTTAATTACTACGCAATAGAAAATTCAGTATTTTTTAAGAAACACGATAAGATTTAATCTTTCGCTTTTGATGTAGAATCTAAATGAATTTAGAAAATTTATATTTTAAAGACTTCACGAAGAGTTTTAGAAATTTTTAAAAATTATAAAAAATTATCGAAAAAAGTCTAAATAATATGACGGATGTCGATAAATTAACCTTTAATTCTTAAAGTTTTATTATTTCTTTTAAATTCTTTGTCTTAGTGGCTATTCTTTGAATTTGTTTAAATCTTCCGAAAACGTTTACACTTTTTTGACTGCGTTGCTTTCTTTCAAATTCTTTTGAAAACTTATATATATTTACAACTATTTTGGAATATTTAAATTATTTTGTTTCATTAAGTACAATAGGAATATACTTATATAATTTTGCACCTATTCAATAGTTTGAAATTAATTTGCATTTTCTAAACACTGCTGGATTCTTTGGAGTTAATATTAGTCCTTTATAAATTTTACGAAGTTGGTAGAATTATGTTGAATACTTATACATTCTTTAGACTGTTTTAAACTTATTAATTTATTTTCAATCATTAGTTTTAATTTAATTTAATTAAAACTGCTATTTTTTTAATGTTTTAAATTCTTTTGTGTTCTTTGAATATAAAATTCAGGCTTACTTCACATTTAAATTAACTACTTTAAATAAGAAACCGGTTTTAGGTACTTGGACTTTATTTATTATTTGCATTTTTTCGTCGAAAATTAAGGATTACTTAACATAAAACTCAAATCCTTGAAATTAAGGATCCGAAAGCGTTCTTTCAATTCTTTGAATTCCTTTTAATTTTTTTGCTGCAGCCATCTCGCGGCCTTATGTAGAAGTAGCACCTTCCGGGAAGAAAACGCAAAAAGCATATTGTACTTCCCTCTTTTCGGAAACTTCAACCACTCCCTACCTCAGGGTTGTCAACTTCGCCACCTCGGAAGACTTAAATGTCGGAGGTTTCAGTTCCGAATCCAACACTTCCGACAGAGAGGCGAGCTATCTCTCTCCTACACTCGGGCCAATCAAAGATGACCGAATACAGAAGGTCTTTACGGAGATCATCTGGACGCCAGTACATTATATATGCTCAATAAAATCTTCACCGCCGCCTTCCAAAGCCTCTCTGCTCTCCCCCACTTAATACCAACGTATCCTGCAGCCAAAACTCACTTTCCTGACTACCAAGTACCACCACCCTGAAGAAATCCCGTTTCGACTCAGGCGAACTCATCGACATCCCTCTTTCTTTTTCTGCTATGGGAACTCAACCTTCCTCTGGTTCGCACCGTACTCTAGAATCTCCCTCCGAGATTCCATCCGACTCCGTCTACGTTATTAGACTACTCGTCTTTTCCTTTCTGTCACTCCTTTCCTACTATCCCTCTCGCTATCTTTTTGTACATTTAGTGATAAACAAATTTATTCCTTCCTTCTACATGACAACCATTTCTCTATCTGCCTCCTAAACTAGTATCCACCTCCTGTCTCTTTCTGATTCCTGACCTCCACTTCTCCGCCATGGACGGCATCCAAGCCATCTCATGAAGATCCCCGGGTGTCCTAGTATATATATGGCTCCTCCTACTTGTCGTAATTAAGAACCAAAAATTATGGCTCTTCTAGACTGGTACGTGACAACTGACCGCCGCCGACTGGCCGCTGGACAACTAGCCGCCCAACTAGCCGCGGGCCAACTAACCGCCGTGGCAACTAGCCGCGAGGACAACTGGCCGCCGGGACAACTGGCCACCGGGACATCTATCCGCCAGCCGTAGTCCCCAACATTTTCTTCAGAAATTACTTGAACCGAAAGGTGCAAACACCTTGTTGTTTTAAACAACTTTAATGGTTAAAACTATTTGAATTTATTTGAACAATTTTTTCCCCTGTAAAGCGTGAAAAGTTAGTATTTTCTGGGATAAATGACACAATTAACGGATGTGAGAGTAATATCTTTTCATATAAAAATATTTAGAAATTTTGGAACAATTTTCAGAGTAATATTTTTTTTTAAATATTTAACTATTGTTTAAACAATTTTAGTTTGTTTAAACCATTTTTTCCCCTGTAAAGCGTGGAAAGTTAGTATTTTCTGGGATAAATGACACAATTAACGGATGTGAGAGTAATAT
>JAAAKG020194618.1:0-24246 GCA_010014905.2 Druon quercuslanigerum
GAGCACCCAATCTCGACTACGCCCGCCGTTAGTCTCGTGTTTGCATGGTTATATTTACATAAGCTTATTATTTGATGAATATTAATCTCTACGATTACGACTTAAATTACGAATTAATTCTTATAGTAGCGTAGTATTTAAATAATGGCAAACAGAATCTAAGGTTCATCTTATAACCGCCGCACATTACTACCGTCTACTGAATCTGTTTTTTTGCGAGAGCTCTGGGCTGACAATTGACCAATGTTCCGGATATTTCATGTCGGTTTTCTATTTTTGTATTGTATGAGCGTTTAAGTTGCGCTTGAGTGTTCTCTTTCTTGCGTATACAAGGTACCGTTCTTATCTTATCAACGATAATATACTTTTCCGCCGTTAGGCGTATTGCGGTGATCAGGGTCAGTCCGTAAACTGTTACGAAGCGCGCGAATCGGAATGTTTACTCGTCTTACTTTTATAAAATTGTTAATTTTATGTAGCCTTTTCCTAGATGACAGGACCTTAGGCACTCATTATTAATAAATTATATGTCGTACTGGTGCTAAACAAATAATGAAGTGACTCAGTGACCTTTTTTACTATTACACTTCCATGCCACTATAAATATTGCTTTCTTTAGTGCTATTTCTCATCAACCAATTTTTGGTGTCTAAAACTAATTAGTCGGGACGCTGAGTAAGACATGTAAGATCTCTGTGGTACTACATCCAGTACGTCCGTTGGGCAATGAAACTTTCTAATAATTTTCATTTGTTTTCCCCATACATAGAGAAAATTGCAAAAGACCCATATGCAAGATCCCGAAACGTTCCTATAATTAAACTTAAATACATTTTTGTTGCCTGAACCCCGAAGCTCTGATACCTGGATCTCACATTCGAACCTCAAACACTAAATTTTATTTAATTCTTAGATTGCGTAAAGGTTTTCGGAACTGCGTGATGGATGTTCAGTTGTGACGGGGTATATTCTCATTAGGCTGACTTAAAACTGCTTCGTCCCAGGAAATTGTAAATTCACAAAAATACTAACTTCGCGTGAAAAGTTAGAATAAGGGTCACCATGTTACGCACAACCAGTAAGCACTCTTGATCTTATGTCATATTATTTACTTTTTTTGTTATCATTCTCCTATTCTTTCATACTTTCTCACAGAGCCAAACCTGTCAGCAAAGAGGAATATGTGAAACTTTATTTGAATGTGGGAACATTTCACGCGTGTACCGAATGAGAGGCCGCCACGATCCGGTCGACGGAGGCCATTTTTCAACAGAGTCGCTAGCTGCCGCCAAGGCCGTATCTGTAATGAGAGAGTAAACTCCCTCTGCAATAAATCTCTCTCATACGAGTGCTACCCAAGCGGCGTACTTAGACATTTACTATTTTCAAGTAGAAATTGAACCCGCCAAATGTGTTCAGGAAGCCAAAAATTAGTGTTTGAGACTATGAATCGGGGTGCATTTCCAAAAATATACGAGTCTGTGATCTCGACTTCCTGGCGATGCATGTACACTTGATCCCGGCGATGGCTCTGATTGGTCAGCAAACATCGACTTGTGAATCTAGAGTTTTATATGTTCCGCTGTCACTTTAACCTGTGACTCTTGTTCTAACTTTCTCTAGGAGCACTGTCGACACGAAAGCATTAGTCTGAATGCAATTTGTTAATGTAAAGGAAAATTAGGACGATCCGCCACGTGTTCCGATTATGGAGCCACACCAGTATATTTATGTGCCGCGAGTGTTTCCGAGATTTTCGGGAGTGCTTGATCTACATCGGTGTTAGTTAAATTAGAATTTTCTCGTACTTTAAGACCTTAATATCCGAAATAGAATAACTTTCTGTCGATGGGGTTAGAATATTATAATTTTAAGATTGTGGCAATCAGCCTGTCTGTAGACAAAAGATCGGACTCGTGAGCGTAAAGCACTAATTTGTGTAACGCAATAAGTATTATTCTTGTGATTTATTGTTCATTTGAAATAATGGCCTAGCGAATTTTATTTTACTGAAAATACCCCTCTACTTATGGGAAATTTTGGCCGTGAGGGAATTTAGTGTAATACATAGAATCAGTGATTTTCTATCTTTCATGTAGATTGTAATATATACGTAGTTGAAAATTAATTTCATTTGGGGTGCGATCTTTCAGGCCCGCATTTAACCTACTCAAAAAGTCAAAACAAATTATGGAGATAGTCATAGCAGCTCGGGGATAGTTATATGATGTTATCTGTGAGCAATTTTGGTTGACAAAACTGACTAACAATATCTTTGCGATAGCTTTTTGCTATAAAACTTTAAAAATCGACTTACAGAGAATGATGAAATTGAACTTTTCTCTATTTGTTGTTTTTTTATCAGATGAGTAGTTTTAATAATAAGCTTGAAAAAACTGAAAAAAAATTCGAATCTAAATTTAATTACTTTTTAAGAAATAAATCATCGTAAGTTGGGCAAATATTATCGTAATTGCTGGAAACTTTGAAGTACATACTAAAAGTAGGGTATATTTAGTGTGTACATCAAAGTTTTAAACAATTCCGATCATTTTTGCACAACTTACGATGATTTATTTCTTTAAAAGTAATTAAATTTAGGGACGAATTCTTTTCAGTCCCATAATTTTTTACAAGCCTATTATGAAAAATATCCATATTTGACTTACCAAAAAAATGTTCGAAACTTCAATTAAAGTAGATTCTATATCGAGAAATTCTAAAAAAATGCAATGAAATAGCCTCAATACATCATAAGTTATTGCGTCATAAAGTTAAAAACTTTTACCTAATTTCAAGGGAAATTACTCGTGTTCAGTTTTTTGCGTAAATCTAAGAAAGTATAATTTTCTAGTCTTCACAGATCAAGAGTTACACTCTTCAAAAAACATAACTTTGTTGTTATTTTGAGCTATTTGAAGCCAAAAAAGTTTTTCTAAAAATGATCGTTTCGTACATATCCTGTAGAAAAACGTTGAAAAAACAAATGATAGAAGACTAAATTCTGCAAAAAAAAAATACAGGGTGTCCCGCGAGTACTGTAGTTAATTTTGTGGTAGGGGAACTGCTTGGTTGAGACGGCGCGTGCAAGCCACACATGCTCACACGTACATACAACTTGTACCCTCTGTTGTGACCAGAATAAGCATCAGATCAAAAAAGTGTTCGGGACTTTTTGGCTTCTTTTTTTGTGCACAACTCCCCCACAAAAGTAACTACAGTACTCACGGGAGACCCTGCATATATATTATCTCATATGGGTCACGAGTTATGACCATGAAACTTTGACCCTTTCAATTCGGAAAGCTCTGTATTAACTGGAAAATGTACTGCGACCGTATTTGAGCATTTTCGTGGCATACTATGCATTTTCAGTTCAATACAAGGTCACTTTTTTCTCTGTTTTTGTTAAAAAAAGTCAATTTTTTAATATTACGCTTCAGTCTATCAATAGTATTTATACTTAATGTATTTACTTTGTAAAAATCACTTTCTAAATATCTGCGGTCGAAAATAAATTTAAAAACATACAAATTAACTGGTTTTACGTTGTTTATTTATTATTTATAAAAAATTATGTTCTACTTTTTTTTAGAATTACACGAAAATTGCTTCTGCTTCAATTGAAGTTTTGAACCTATTGAAGATAGGAGTGGTCTAAATCTACATCGTTTAATGTCTTGCTATTTGTGATCTCACGGTAAATTACACATTCGTAATAAAAAATGCTGTTAGTGGCTTTTATTGGAACAAGATCAAGCAACAATGAACTGAAAGTCTCAGAATGTTAGCTTCTTCAAAACTAAATAGAGACGTTTGTAGTAAAATTTAAAAATTATTTTTGTGCGTAACATATGCAAATGTACTTACTTTATGTTTACGTACAATTAATTTTTTATTATTTGAGAAATACTAATAAAGGGCAGTTTACCTTCTTGAAATTTACTTTTGTTAAAAAGCATGAAACACGTCAAATTTCGAATTCGATTTTCTTCAGAATACAATTATTTTTTGTAAATATTTTATTATTATTCCAATTTTTGTACAATGATAATTTAAAAATAAAATCATTTTTACCTATGATAAAAATTAGGAATGTAGCCTCGGGGGTCGAGATGCTGTAAATAATATCCGCGTTGGATAATAAACAACCTCTAAATGTTTCAAACAAAATCTTCATAGAAACAGATATATGTTAAAAAAACTGTTTTTAGGGGGGGTTAACTTTAGGCATGCTTGTCATCCATTTAAAATGTTTTTCAGCAAAAAAATAAATGTACGTATCTCGCATTTTTTCATTTACAACATAGCTTAGTTCCATTGAAATTGGTGACTGACACTTCGATACTCTTGCTTGTTAGAAAAACACAAATATCTCCCAAACTAAGACCGATCATAAGGTCCCTTTTTGTGCGGAGGCCCACATACACTTGAACGTACAGAAAATACTTTTATTTTGCAAGTTAACTAAAAAACCATTATTGAAACAATTAAAAATTATTTAAAAATGACTGGGCAATCTTACGTTACCAATAAATGATAATTTATGGGGGAAAAACGTTCTAAAATTGTTAATCAACAGCAATATTACGCAAAATTCAAATTGATTGATTTTTATTCTCTGATAAATTCTGAAGAAGATACTAAAATATGGTACTATTTTTGATATATTATCGCCTTTAAAAATTAGCTTTACAAAAAGTTGACTTTTTCACATGTTAAACCAATGGAAAACTGTACGGTCTTTGCGCGACCCTTAATTATTTACCGATTTCGCTAAAGTTAGGAGGAAATTTTTGTTGGCATTTGAACGAAACTGGAAGGTGACAGTAGAGAAATTCTATTTAAAAATGCCATCAAGTATAAATAAAAAACACGCTAATGCACATAGCAAAAATAACTGAAACAGAAGAACATCTTTTGTACTTTGCAATGAAGGACCAGAAGAATGTAACAGCTCTTACCCAAATGGTTTCACTAAAAGCACACAAGAATAATTTTTCCAGCGATTTGATATATTTTCAAGGAATGTCACTCAAATTTAATAAATTTATAAATATTTACCCCACAAACTGATAAGTTCGTCCAATCGATTCGGAATCTTTTATGGCAGCTATTACTCCAGCTGCCACATCACCAACCCACACAGGTTGCTTCTCAGTTTCTTCTCCTTTTTTATACAGTGGAACACCATTTCTGTAAATGCATACTTCAATTTGATAATTTGGTTTTATAGTAAAAATGTTAAAATTTTATTTTGGACACAAGACATTTATTTTATTTATTCTAAGATATTCAGAATTACTATAGAATGGACCTAAAAAGGTTATAATGACGATATTAGAACAATGAATACATTTTTACATTTTCTTTCTAAGCTTGGATTAAAAAATAGTATACTGTGATGCTATCGCTTGAAGTTTGCGATTCAGGAGTGTTTCATATTATTTTCTGAAATAACTGTATGCGACGTGTGCGGATAACTAACCAATTTTATTCGGATGCAGTTCTTTCCAAATAATATATTGTATAGCGAGTGAGGTATGTTGGTATTTACCAACGAGTGTGTGAAGTGTACTGCACGAGGCGCGCCGTAAAGCAGCGAAAGCATTTTTTATATTATAATAATCTACTAAAACAGGGTTAAAAATTTATTTAAACTTATTCAGGTTTTTGCTCTACACTGTTGCAAAAAATGCCATTAATGCGTCGTTTGACACTTTTAATCTACATTTCCTTAAAAACGTGAGCTGATACAAAGATTCCGCTATCGGATTTAAATTAAACGACCATAAACTTACGGGACAATTACTCTCGGTTCCAGTACACTAAAAAAAATACGGTTGTGTGTTTTACGTGCTTTTATACTATTAATTTTATTTAAAGGAAGACTGTAATACCTAACTATAAATGAATCTCAAAGAGTTTACCACGAATATAAAATTAAACTACAAGATATTAAGATTCCTAAGTTTGCCGCTCACTAATTAGAAACCTAATTGTATTTATTTGTTAGAATTCGCGATTGATAAACATACTACAATACTGAAATTTCAAAAGATCTACTACACAAAAAAGAAGTTGACCAGAAAAACTTTAAGGTATTTGTCGAAAAAACGACTTATTACTATGTCATGAATATTATAAGCGAATAAAGAATAACTTTACCTGCATAGTTTTCGCAAAAAATCTAATCCAAACAAGAAATTGAACATAATTTTTCGTTCACGAGAGATTGCCAAGCGGAAGTGCGGCAACAGTGCACTTTGACTGTACTCTAGCAAAAGATTCGATGCGCCGCGGAGGCATCACCATGCCACTCAAGGGATCCGGGTAGACCAAACTTTCGGCAGAGACAGCCTTCCGACAAATACCTTGAAGGTTTCACATTCCCTGCCGATGAAAAAGCACTGTAAACCCACTGGTGAAACGCACTGGGCCGCCAGTGCCGTTTCAGTAGGTGTGTCTGCCGATTTTCAGCACCTAAACAGCACTGAGAAGTGGTGGGACCCTCATATAATGGTCGTATTGTATTCGTCACGTACAAGCCGGGCAGAGTTATTTACAGTACCTGGCCGCAACCAATTCGACTCCCTTTTTAGAATTTTCTTCAAATTATTCAAACTTGTTTAATTTATGAGTTTTCTCATTATAAATATTTATAATTATAACTTATATACTACTTTGAAGTTGAATCCAAAAATGTTTTCTGTTTTTGCGTATCTCATTCCATTTACGAGATACATTATATTTTATTCCAATTTTAAACATCCAAAAGATCAAGTTAAATATCTGAAATAATCGAAACCCGTAGATTCTGAATTTCTAACTTTCTCATAGATAATTTCAAAATTTTACAAATTTTAATTTTTGAGTTTTAACCCCTTTCAGCTGGTCTACTTGGTAACCTGGTCTAGGCATAGGCGCACCGATTTTCACTAACACTATAGTATACCCTACTAACACACCTTTTCAAAGACCTTACAGACTAGATTTATTCGGTGAAAAGAGCCTTTTTAAATTTTAAAGGGACATTTGAAGGGAAACCAGGTATAGAGAACTAGCGGTACAGGTAGTGCTGAAGAAAACGCTTGGAGTCGGCACTGACCAGTGGGGTTTCTTTGCTTTTTCAGTGCGTTTTAATCGGCAGGGTTACAACAGCACATTATAGCACATTGCAACTCTCACGATAATTAAGCGGCTTTGATCAAATTAATGGATATGAAAATTCGTACAATCTCAGTTAGGTTGCTCCCCGCACATTCTTTGTGGGTTAATTAAAAAAAATGTTAATTTTGCTAAATTTGATTAATTTGTGTGGTGCTCAGGAATTACTATCGATTTTATCGGTGTTAGATCCTCTTTGGTTTTTTTTCCTATAATAATAAAGATTTTGTCTTCAAAATCTGGGTAATGATAGTGAACATGCTGAAGGACTTCTCCGCACACTTTTTTTGTGGTTTATTTCAAATAATTTTAATTTAGCTAAATTTGATGTGTGTATTTCGAGGTTAGGTGTGTTACAATTTTCTCCAATAATTATTCTTGAGTGCAACAAGTGCTACCGACAGCATCGGTATGACAAGAGATCTAAATTATCGTAATGACAGCGAGCTGAATAACGAACCGAACCTCTGAATAGTGCACATGCATACAATTTTTAGTAAGCACAATAAATTTTTGTTTGTTTTTATCCCTAATAAAATTAGGGGACGTCTGTTCTAATATTTTGTAGCATCTCAGAATTCAGTTTTTAAACATTTTTTGGTGGAAGAAAAGCAGGGGAAACTGTACCTGATTGACCACACGACAAAGTATCACATATTACAATCATGATTAATTTTAAATTAAAAGAAATTAACTATTTTTAAACCAATAAAATGCCATCTTGATTATTAGTTCTGAAATAGTAGCTGATTAAATTTACTTACAACAAATGATGTCTCCATTTACTTTGATACAGCATCAAAAAACGATCTTCTTGACCATAAACGTCAGAAGGTCGAATAATGGTAGCTTCTGGAAATTCTTGCCTAACAGCCAATTCCCCGTCCCATTTTGACGTAAAAAATCTAGATGGCTCTTTCAAAAAAATTTTCTGAAAAAATATAGAAATATTCACAACACAACTTTAATTGTAATAATTAACCCACATGATTGATTTAAATCTATCCATATTATTATTATTAACACTTGTATTTAAAAAACTTAAATTAATTATTTCTTAACACAAAAATACGTATATTTACCAAAATTATCAGACAATAAGTTAATAGTGACTCTTTTTCTAAAAGAATTTTCTTTTTCACTAAATTTTAGTACAATTATATTTAGAATTAGGTTTAAGCAAGAAATTACGGGTATAAAGTTGGATACGAATCGCCTGCGAAACAATAACCATTGCAGTGGGAGGTGTGAAAGGTGCGAGAATAAACGGCAAGAAAATTTTAATTCAAAAAACCAAATTGCCACTTTCTAGAGTTCAAGAATTTGAGTTTAAAGAATAGTACAAAGAGCTTGCATCAAGAAAGGCCAACGTTATTAAGGCCACGTAACGAGTGGACCAGATGATCAGGGCAATCCTGAGATCAATATTTTTTGCTGCTCTGAAACAGCTGTATGTAAAAAAAAGAATTTTATCCTTAAAATATTCGTAAAACGGAAGAGAAAGGCAATGCTTAGATTCAGTCCCTTATTGGTCACATTCATAAAAGAATTTTCGAAGATCGGAACGGCAACTTATGTAGACCCTCAAATCAAATATGACATCGATGGACTATCAACTGAAGCAAAATATAATCACAGTTCCTCACTAAAAGGCTGTATACCTATTGTAAGTCAATTTGCAAAGGAAACAACGGAACTAAAAATATCCGCAAGTTCAAAGTGTAAGTATAAACAACAAAGAGGATAAAGGAAACGAAACACACTGCTGACAGCATCTGCAACAAATTTGAAAAGAAGATGGGGTTAATAATTGATCAACCACGTCAAGCATTTGGCAACTCTAATTATAGTAACACGGCCCGTATGTTTTTCTCAGATGCTGATGGAACAACAGAAACAACTGAAGTGAATACGGAACCAATTAAGAAATTCATCCAGATCTGCAAATGCTAGCTATAAGTAGAAACATTCCCCCACTCCTTTTTAGCGAGTTTGTCCTCAAAAGAACAGAACTGGATAATTTAAGTTTATATCCATGGTACATGACTTTTTCAGGTCACAAAATACTGCTATATGCAGGAAAAATTAAGGTCAATTTTTGATTATCAATCGGAATGTATTCTGAAGATGCTTCTGAAGCCCAGAACCAGGAAAAACATCTTTTTGATGGCATACTATACAAGACATAATGCACAAATTTTTCGGGTCTTCAGATCATTTTGTTCTATCTTTAAGTCTTGAGTCAGTTAAAATTGAAGATAGAGGATTGGGCAAAAGTCTAGTGCACCCTGAGGACAAGGAGCGACTTAAGGGCGACTTTTTATCAGCTTTTGTCGAAAATACGATGAGTGCGTAACAGAAACAATTATCAAGAATATGAGTTTCCAGTATATTCACTTCTTATTTACGACAACTGGCTCTATTTCCCTAGAAACCAGGTAGTATGTGTTAGATGTTCGGGGTGTGCATGACACACCATATGGTACAGCTATCATGAGGAATGTCTTGGCTGGAGATGTAGAGACGGTATGCTGAAGTGAAATGACACCGTTCTAACATGACAAAATCAAATCTTCCGATTAAAAATTTCTATCACAATCCGTCAACTTTTCTTAATATTCGCTGTCAGTTTGAATGTAGCATTTATGACAAAAACAATAGTAATCAGCGACCCCTAAAACCCTCAAGTAAGCACTTTTAGCCTAAATTATCAACTTTTCTAAAATTTCTCCGCCATTTTGAATCCGCTTTTTTGAGTGTAATATTTTCAATTAAAAATCCGTAATCAGCGCCCCTTGAAACGCCACGTGAGCAATTTTACTCCAATCTGTAAAATTTTCAAAAATTTCTCCCCCATTTTTAATTTTGCATTTTTTATCAAAAATTTGTAATCAGCGAATCCTAAAACCCTGAATCAACACTTTCAGCCATATCTTTCAACTTTTCTAAAAATTTGCCCTTATTTTTAATTTTTTTGTTTGACAAGAAATTCGTAGTCAGTGCCCCCGACCACCCCCTAATAAGAACTTTTAGCCAGATTGCTTAATTTTTTTAATTTCGGCTAAGCTTTCGGATCTTCGGCCCCATTATGCAGCTGGAGGATCTCATGGCGCACCCGACCTTTATCGTGACACGTAGTTTTGTTATGTCTTTTTTATGCATTTGCTTTGTGATTAGCTCCGAATTTATACGATTACAGACGAGGACAATCAGAACCTCGAAGCATCGGTCACCTGCTCCTTCTTAGAGCTTTTTTTATTAATTTGGTCTCAAGTAAGACTGAGGCATCGATTTTAATGGAGGTCCAATATCTCCGTAACAGAAGGCTGAACATCACCAATGAAAGAACGAGAGCGTGGATTTGTTATCACAATTAAGGACAAACTACGAAACAAAGGACGAGCGTTAGATAAGGATGCGATTCAGCACCAAGTCATGATCGTCGGACCCTTCCTTGAACAAATTCGTCAAGTTTGTGGGAAAGAAACAAGTGAATACTCGAGCGACTACTTCTAATAAGTCTGTATAGCGACCAGAGTTTTAAATGCCAATGCTTATCACTATCCACGTATTTTTTTTAAAGAACCATGCTAATCTCTCAGACATTCAAAATTATGTTACCGAACTAGATATAATTTATATTAGCGAAACATGGCTGTGCACCCACCACAGGTACTTCCCCTACTGCCTATCCAATGTTGATTATATCTCCAGTAATGCTACTGAATCAGTAGGAGTAGCTCGAATGAGTGTGGGGGGAGGGGACTAGCGACATTTACCAATCGTTCTGTTTACAATTATAAAACACTGGTTGTTAGTAAATAATAGATTTCTGTAAGATGCACTATATGGACGACAAATTTCATTCAGTTATGTGTGTATATTAGTCCTCTGACCATATTGGAGGAAGTATTGAATTCCTTAGATCGGCTCCAGACTGCGCTTATTGAAAGTCACCTCGATTCTCTCTTCCTTTTAGAGTCGGATTTTGATGCCCGTATTAAAAATCTCAACTCTGTCGAAAGCGAAACTGCACCTAGAAACTCTTATCCTATCCATGATAGGACGACGATGGTTTTACTAGTTAACAACAGAGGGGTAGATCTATTTACTCTAGTCAAAAAATTCGGATAGCATTTTAGGCTGGAAAAATACGAATGCTCCGGGAGATGATGGGGTTAATCGTGAGTATAAAAATTCCTTGTTGTCATCTGGCTATTGAGTACATAAAGGTTGGGACTTCTATTAAGGCAATAATGATTCACAAAGGGTTGTCACAAGATTGAATTTTCCAATTTCAGGGTGTCTAGTGATCAGGCTAATTGAAATTCCCAGGTCAAATTTTTTCAGCGTATTCATAGAAATAGGAATTTTAACATGATTTACGTATAAAAACTTTGGCCGCTGTTTATCATGAAGATAAATTGTTCGAACTTCCGAATACTACGAATAGCCGTACATAGAATATTACATATACAGTACATATAACATGTTGAATCTCCTGAATTTGAAATTGTTCAAAAACTACGAGAAAAAATTTTTAATATTAGACATCACAGTAAAAATACTGTCAAAACTGGGGCAATAGGTTGATTCTCACGAAAATAAGGGAATAAATTTGTTTAAATTAAATTATTGTTAATACAATATTGAATTCAATATTTTCAGTTTTAAACAAATAAGACTACTTTATACCAAAGGAGATTAATTTTCAAAAAATTTGAACTTTTAACCAAATAGTTTACTGTTCAAACAAAGAATATCAATTTTTTCGGAAATAGTGGATTTTTTAACCAAAAAAGATCATTTTCAAACAAGAAAGATGAGTTTTTTACCGAGACAGCTGACTTTTCTACTATAAGAAGATTAATTTTTAATCCAAAAGGACGAATTAAAAGAAAAACCTTGAATTTGCGTTCACAAAAGATGACTAAATAGCTAAATCTTTAACCTACAAAGATGAATTTTCCACTAAGAAGATTAATTTTTCTAGCAAAAGACGAATTTTCAATCAAATGCATACCGGAAAAAGTGTGATTTTTAAGAAAAAAGTTCATTTTTTATCAAGGAAAATGACTTTTCTATCACGAAAGATGAATTTTTAATCCCGCAGGACGAAAAATTGAATTTTCGACAAAATAATATGAATTTAACACAATAGATAAATTTTTAACGAAAAAGGATAAATTTGCAACCAAAAAAGATGATTTTTCTACCGTAAAAGATAAATTTTCAATTTAAAAACACAATTTTGAAAAAACAGTTACATTTTCGATCAAAAAAACATAACTTTACAAAAATAGTTAAATATTTCACAATACAGTTGAATTTTCAATCTTCAAAGGTGCATTTTCAACCAACTTGTGGAATTTTCAAACCAAAAAGATGAATTTTTCAGAAGACCGTTAAACTTTTAACCCAAAAAGTTTAATTTTCAATAAGAAAGTTAAGTTTATCTTAAGAAAGATGATTTTCTACCATAAAAGATTAATTTTCAATCCAAACGGACGACTTAAAAAAAATTTTAATGTTAGACCAAAAAGAGATGACCTTAACAAAATAGATCTGTGACCCCAAAAAGATGACTAAAAAAATAGTTGAATTTGCAACCTATAACGATATATTTTTCAATCAATTTGTGGGATTTTTAAACAATAAGACGCCTTTTTTAGAAGACTTATATTTTCAATCCGCAATTTTTAATTTTTTATTCGAAAGTTAATTTTTAATCAAGAAAGATGAATTTGGGACTAAATAGTTGAACATTATTAACTAAAAAAGATAAATTTTAAACGCAAAATAAAATGGTCAAATTGTCAATTTTAAAAATTAATTTTGAACAAAAAAAAAGAAAACTTCAACCATTTGAGTTCAACCAAAAAAGCCGAATTTTAAACCCAATCGTTTCTTTTTTAACTGAAATGATGAACAAGGAAGATTAATACTCTACGCAAAAATAGAAGTATTTAAGAAAAGTCATCAGTTTAATATAACCAAAAAAGACGAATTTTTTTACCAAATATTTGAATCTCCAACTGAAACAGATTAATTTTCTACCAGCATTTTTAACCCAGAAAGATGAATTTTTAAACAAGAAAATATATTTTCAATCAAATATCTGAATTAGATTTGAATTAGAGAGAGAGAGAGAGAGAGAGAGAGCCACGTAACGAGTGCACCAGATGGTCAGGGCAATCCTGAGATCAATATTTTTTGCCTAATTTTGCCTAATTAGACCCCCCGCGCGGAGAGAGGAGTATAATGAGACGGACAGGGGCGGACAGCGATCACGCCTCCTGCATGAACGACTTCTAATTTTTCCTGTAGTGCTGATACATGCACGCCGTCCTCAGCCACAAATCGCTTAATATTAAAAATAATAATTTTCCGAGGCGAAAAGTTCCTTTATGTAAAACATTGAGAATAACAATCACTATACGATAATAATTCAATCCTTTGGAAGCGACCAGTAGGGATTAGGACCGGACATTGCCAAAAATCACCCATCCACCCTCTTTCCTCCTATTAAAGAAATACCCCTCATTAACAAAATTCGTACAGTCCTTAACAATATATAATACCATCAAATAAATCAGGAATGATTATCAATCCTAAATTATCCAACAAAATGCTCACAACGGGTGCCTGAAATGCATGGAAAACATATATATCGAACCTCCACCTATTCCATGCTCACCTAATACTCTTGAGCCCACACGTGATTATAAAATGTTGATTAGCAATGTCAATTAGTGACAAATTCAATTTTACCAGAGATTAAAGAACTCATAAAATTTCCCAAAATATGTAAATTAAAAATATTGGCCCGATTTAATAAGACTCTAAAAATAGATAATAAATAGTAATCCCAGCCACTATCCTCAATGGGTCAATTGACTGACTCTTATCACCAAGGCATATTTGAGCCCCTCTGGTAAGAAATCTCAAATCTGCTCCCCTTTTGTCTCAGAAGCTTGTAATTTAGATGCTCTCTCTCTCTCTCTCTTTTTTAAATTGGAATTGGGGAATAAGTACAAAAGTGTAAGTGGGATGTTAGGGACCCTGCGTTGTGAAGCTTATATTAACCCATCGGAGGGTGACTGAAATTAAACTATATTATTCGACCTACAGAAGGAAATATTTAGCCCGTCATCTCCTGCGCTTCTCATTAAAACAAAATAAAGTCCCCTAGATCATTTACATTACCCATAACATTTGTAAAACTACAAGGGTTAGGTCTCCCAGTCCGGGAGTAGGATTACTAAATCGACATCACTTAAAAATAAAGGTAAAGCATTCACTTCTCGAGTGATTTAATAGTTTGATACTTCCGACAAACCAGTTTCAAAATGAATTTTAACATGCAGCACAAATTCGTTAGGTCAACACATTCATAGTTTTAACGAACTCAGTAATAGCCCTAGTTTTTAACTCGTTCGTAACAGCATGAGAAAATGAATTGAAGAGGAAAACCAAACTTACGAGCAAATAAAGTGTTTAACTTTTTTTATTCTCGAAGGATATTGTTGTATTAATATCTCATTTGTTAAGAAAAATTAGGAATGTAGGAAATTATTAGAATCATTAGATTGTGAACATCTTTCGACATTTTTCACACAAAATAAAGAAAATGGTCTTGGCTAACCCTGAATTCGCCACGTGGATGCTTTGAGTGCCCATTAATTCCACCTTTTCTCTTTCGCTGTATTTGCGCCCACACAACTTAGCCTAAACATCGTAAATATTTTGTCGTATAATTCGCACCTGTTTTCTTTCCATGTATTTTTTTATTTTTCAGGAACAAATATAAGAATCTCGTAGCCGGGTTTGAATCAAGAGACCTGGATACACCGCGTGGCATTATTTAAAATAGATAATTTTTTTTAGAAAATTGAAAACGAAGAGTATAACTATAGAAAATTTAAATTGAAACAAAATAATTAAACATTTGTTTTATTATAATCTAAATTGACAAATAATTGCTTGGAAGTTATGACACGATTTTTTTTTGAAAATAAGATAATAAAAATAAACTTAAAAATCATTTATTCACGAAAAACCTAATTAAACGAAAATAGCGGAGTGCTTCCCGTCTCTCCAAAAACTTCAGAATGATGGAACTAAGCCTGTAACAAACCATTTAATTTTTTTCTCGACCGGTCTAAGAGTGAATAATAAAACTTTGAATTTTTTTTTGAATTTTGGATTCGAACAATTCTCTTGTCGCGTCATGACCAAGAAGAACGCGTGAACGGTAATTAAAAAAAAGATGTATATGGGACTCAACGATTTTACCTGACCAGAACTATCAAACAATTAAAATGGCGTTTTTAAAAGTAGCGAAAACGGTAAATACATATACAGAATTAAAGCATTAAATAGGAGAATTAGATAATTCCGAAACAATAGAAGCCCTGCAATACTTGGAATTAACTACGGAAGGCTTAGAAAAAAAGGCATAGAAGAAAAAATTCGAGATTGTATAAGAGATATAAACTACGTAAAAGGTGGTCGTCACGTGAGTCCGGCGTTACATCGGTCACAACAGACGTCGAAACTGACGACGAAAATTGACGACAGCTATCAGAATTAGGTGCGTTCGGGCGGGCCCATGATTTGAATATTCCGGACCCGGGCTGAACCCACCGACACGATCCCTAAAACAGTATTCCCGGATTGACCGAAACAACCCGACAAAAGATTTTCTTAGGTGCAGCACCCAAGAAACCAATTTACAGGCAAAGGTTGAGTCATCATTCTGGGTTTAGATCGAATAAGAATAAGGATCTAGTTAATGAATTCTTCAATTATAAAAGAAACCAAAATTTCAGTTGATGTTCTACCTACACCCAATTATGTAAGAACCAACCCCCACCTTGCCGAAAACGAAATAATGAAGAACTATATAGCTTATTAAGGGAAATAGAATTTAGTCCAAGCATTACGTCGAAATAATAAGTAAATTCACGAAAAAATCCTATTTGCAATGTTTTTAATGAGAAAGTTCCGTAGAGGTGTCCTCATTGACATGTAAAAAATGCCAGAACAGATAAATTGCCAAATCGGTATTTTTTTTAAACTGACCCAAAAGTTAGATTTTCGTGGACGGATAATTCCTATTGCAATTTAGGGCCAAATTCCCAAGAGAAAAAAGAAAGAGGACACAATTAAGAGAAAATTTTGTTAAAAAATAATCCGCTATCTTCCGTAGGTTTCGAGTTATAATACATATAAAAATCCCCATTTTTTTATTTTCAGCAAAAATCACTAAGTTTAAAAAAACACTGTGTACCTTCGCACCTAATTACTCTACGGAAAAGTGCTACAGGTAGGTGAAAGTTTACTCAATTCTCTGCCATTACAAAAAAACAACAATGTCCTAACTATAATAGGTCATAAGTTATGACCCTTTAAAGTTGGTCAGTTTTGCCTGTTTTTACAAGGAAAAAAGTGGAGTTCAGTTTTTCCAAAATAAATCTTGTCCGTTTTAGTTTGCGTTAATGATGCCCGAGGCATTTCACGAAAAAATTACTTTAAATGAAATGAAAGTGGAGTGAATTTGGCGTAAGTTCAAAAGAAAGTGTCCTAGCACGTATAATACGTCTTTTAACATTCATAAATAATAAATTTTTTATAAAAAAAGCTTGCTATCACCACTTATGATTACTTTTTGACCTTCTTTTTAGTATTTTCTTTGCAAAAAAGTGATTGTAATTGATTGAAAATGTATGATATGTTTTTTCATCAATAAAAAAATATTTTTTATTACTAACTGAATATGAAAAAAATCTTTTCATAACCACTGTTGAGTACTTCTGAGTACTTTTGTGATAAAAACAGTAATTATAATTGACTTATAACAATGTCTTCTGTTGCATACTATTTCTGTATTTAATTAAGTACTTACATTGCCTTGCCATATTATTAGATCCAAGCTAAAAAAATCCCATTTTCACATTATTTTTGTCATTTAGTGTAATTACTTCGAACGTTCTGGTGTTTTTAAACTCCTAGTTCGACAGATTTGCCAGATAATTTAGCACGTTTTTTAGGTCGAAAAAAGTCACCGTTCTCGACTGAACGAGAAAATCTCAAGACATGAATCCCATCTAGAACGCTTGGAACTTCACGAAACAAAAGTCAGTAAGCACGAATCTACGACCAAGTAAGAGCTAATTCGGATACTTAATCACATTTACATACATTGCCGAAAGATAAAGAAAAAAGTTGAAAACAGTTTGAGCCGTATTCCTTGACGCATTGAAGCTGTATTATCTGCTAAAGCTTCTTATATAAAATACTGATTATTAGACCAAAGCTAAAAAAAAAATTTTTTCATCATTTTAAATAATCCTAGATTAAATAATCTTAGAAAAATATATTGTAGAGGATGAATTCTATTCCAAAAATAATTATCTACATTGAACTCAAGCATTCTTACAATAAAAAACGACATAAATAGAATCATAATTTTGTATGCCCACCTCTAGCAGATAATAAAGCTTCAATACGACGAGGCATACTTTTTATTCAGTTTTTAATTTTAATCTCTATCTCTGTGCAGGGTTCACGAATGTGATTTGAGTATCCGAATTAGCTCTTACTTGGTCGTGAGTTAGTGCTTACTGACTTTGTTTCATGAAGCTCCAAACGTTCTAGATGGGATTCATATCTTGAGATTTTCCCGGTTAGTCAAGAACGGTGACTTATTTCGACCTAAAAACGTGCTAAAATGTCTGGCGAATGTGGGAAATCTATCGAACTAGGAGTTTAAAAACACCAGAACGTTCGAAGCACTTACAATAAATGACAAAAATAATGTGAAAATGGTAATTTTTTAGCTTGGATCTAATAATATGGCAAGGCACTGTACCTCCAATAAACTTGTTATTTGCAGTGTTTTCTGTAAATTGTACAATTATATTCGATATATAATTACTTTCAAATAATTAATTACTTACTTATTTTTAATTCAGAAAAATTGTCACCGAATATTATGTACAATTTACAGAAATACTTAGAAAGAAGTACTCAGAAAGTACTCCAAAGTGGTTATGACAAGATATTCTAATAAACAATTATTTAAAAACTATTTGTTTACTGAACAGAAATACATATCACATTTTGAATCATTTATAATTATTTTTTGTGTCAAAAAGGTACTAGACAGTGGTTATGAAAAGATATTATTATGAACAATTGATAAAACATATTTTTTTAATAATAAAATAACATGTTATAAATTTTCAATCAACTAAAATCACTTTTTTGTCAGGAAAATACTATAAAGAAGGCCAAAAAGTAATCATAAGTGGCGATAGCAAGATTTTTTTTTAACAATTAATTGTTTATTAACGGTAGAAGACACATTATACATGCGAAATAAATTATATTCACTTATTTGAGACAAAGTTTTCGAAACACAACCGTAATTTCTACTTCACGGTACGCTCAGGTGTCTATGCAGAAATAGTGCACTTTCCAATCCAAGCTCGTATGTCCTGACCTATTAGGCCTAGGACACTTTTTTTTAAGTTACGGAAAATTGACTCCACTTTCATTTCATCTTAAGTAATTTTATCGCGTGTTGCACAGGAAACGAGGCATTTACAAACAAACCAAAATTTCCGTTTTTAGTCAAAAATGCAAAAAAGTGAATTTTTGAAAACTTGCAATTCCGAAAATAATAAGTTTAAAATACCTTTTTTTAGATGTAAGCAGATTTTTCTAAACTCTTTTTAACCTCTGGCATCATTGACGGAAACTAAAACGGACATGATTTATTTTGGAAAAACTGAACTCCACTTTTTTGCCCGTAAAAAGAGGCAAAAATGGTCAAGTTTGAGGGGTCATAACTTACGACCTATTATAATTAGGACATTGTTTTTTTTTGTAATGGCAGAGAATTAAGTCAACTTTCACTCACACTTTCCCGTGGAGTAATTAGGTGCGAAGGTACACATTTTTTTAAACATAGTGATTTTTCGCTGAAATTCCAAAAAAAGGGGGATTTTTCTATGTAATACGGAAGATACCAGATTTTTTTTTTAATTTTCACCTAATTTTGTCCTCTTTCTTTCTTCTGTTTGAGATTTGTCTCTAAATTGCAATGGGAATTATCCGCTCACGCAAATGTAACGTTAGAAACTGTCTAAAAAAAACCCTTCGGTTTGGCAATTCATCTGTTCTAGCATTTTTTATACGTCAAAAGGAACACCATAACGGAACTTTCGTAATAAAAACATTGGAAGTAAGATTTTTCGGGAAACAAACTACCGGATGCCTGAACTAATTGGATTTAGAAGAAAAAAGGAGTTAACTCCTAAATAAAACAAAATATCCGAGGAGAAGTAACGTAGGGTTCCACAGGGATTCTGAAAGGGGAAGCTTAGGATAAATAATTTTTCTTCATACCTCAGTCGAAAGTACGTATCTTCAGCATCAATTTTAAGTCAGAAAGCCTAAGATAAGTGCATTAGTAAGATTACAGGCACGCCCTCTGTAATAGCGGGTGCAAAAAATTTTATCGTACAACCGATACATGTCCGTCAGCTCCCAATAAAAGCACCTTGCGCTACTGCGCATGCGATACATAAGACGCTACATTGGCTGCCATTCGCGCGTTTATTTGAATGATTAAAAAATACATTTTACTGTATTTTGTTATTTACTGAATACTTATTTTATTGTTTAACCCAATGCTCATTATATATTAAAAACCATCCACGTACCACTTTAACATTTTAAAATATGATTTTTAATTATTAATAAAAAACTGGTATTTTTTAACATTTTAATCAAACGCATGCGCAGTAGCCCAAGGTGTCTCTGTTGGAAACAATCCGTTTAACCTCAAAGCCGCTTTTCATATGTATTTGCAACCTGCCCCCGATCAGCAGTTCTCGCTCCGCTCATGCTTGCAAATGTCGGGGAAGGCATAAAAAACATGCTGAAGTAAGGAACAAAAGTTAAACATGGCCGTGCAAGGAACGTACTTTTATTGTTTGTAGTAATTAAAAATGTAATTAGTAAACGTATTTTCGACCGGCTGCGCCTCGGGCATCATGGCGCACAGTGCAGGAATATACCAAAATAGAACCAAAATAGAAGACAGTAGAAAGTTGACCCCAATAACAGACGATAAACTCCTTATTGGAATGTCGGTATTCTTGCACGGAATAGCGCAACAGTACTTCAAAACCACGAACAAGAACTTTAAAATTTGCGTAACTTCAAAAATGATATCCATTCCCACTTTGGCAATGAGGATTTCGCAAGACGCGTAACAGAGCAACTTCGAACTAGGACACAGAACAATGACGAAACGGCAGATGAATACTTAACAAATATCCAAAGTCTGATAGCAAAACTGGACAATGAAATTTCAATAGTCGAGCAACTGGACTGAGTTCACGGAGCATTGCGACCGGAATATCATAAAGCTATCCGTCGATCGTACTTTCGTTCTTTCCGATAAATATCGAAATAAGGGAGAAGTTCAGAGAAAGAATGGAACGTTTACATGAAGGAGTATAAACATATTGAGGCTTATACTTTATAAGAGAGGCTATTAGTTTTCTCGGGTACGATACACTGTAATAAATGCAATATTTATGTCCGTGTTTCGATCAGCACTTCAGTTTAATTATGTAACCTATTTGCAAGCCCGTTCTTGTTAATTGCGAGAATATAGACAACTTTGTTGTAAAATCAGAAACACTTCAACAAATAAAACCTAGATCAATTTTAATATTAGGTCGGTGGAATTACGTTGTTGATCTACTTACTAGTCGTAGTATAATGGCTCTTTTTGTTAAAATAAGCTTTCGCTTGGTAACACTAAGCCTCATCAGGAATACATTATATGGGAGTAAATAAATACCTAGTGGACAAGAATTTTAAAAGATAAAAGTATATTCGTTAAATTATTGGGAAAAAATCTTCTATGTGTCGATGCGTGTAATTTTACTTAAATGCATCGGTAAAATTGTTACGTTAAATAAGTAATATTAAAGTTTTGGTTAACAGGTTTTTTTCTTTTTGGTAGTTAAAAATATGAGGTGAAAAATGTATTCTTCTTTGGTAGTGCAGTAAATAAAATAAGAGTAAGATACTTCCTCCTGTTTCAAATAAATAAAAATAACGGTCAGCACTCCTCATTACAATGACTGCATGTCATAGACCAGTTATATTCGTAATAAAATTGAGAGATGAAACATTCTGTGTTGACTAGAGCCCCTTACATTACATTTGAAAAATTAAAGATTTAGCGGGAAATTTATTTTAGAAACTTACATCATATGACATTTTTTTAAAATGTTATTAGTATTTAAAATTAAGCTGCGGTATAGAGGGTGTCCCGCGAGTACTGTAGTTAATTTTGTGGGGAGGTTGTGCACAAAAAAAAAAGCAAAAAAGTCCCGAACATTTTTTTGATCCGATGCTTATTCTGGTCACAAAAGAGTGTAAGAGTGTAACAAAAATGTGTAGCGTGCACACGCCGTCTCAGCCAAGCAGTTCCCGTACCGAAGTTGTCAGAACATCTTTTAACTGAGTTTTGATGTTTAACGATTTGGAAAATTTCTTTGAAAGTACGTTTTTTATAATTATTTTCGGTACATAATATTTTAGCGTTAGAAAAGTCAAATTGGTGGTCTAAAGTGTGTGAATGCGAAACTAAAGCAGTATCTTAGAAACTTTTTTACAGTCATTCTTATGTTCTCTGATTCTATTTTTGCAATATCGTTCAGTTGGACCAATATATACGCATCTGCACTCGCATGGAATGATGGAATGATGTAAATGATATGGGTTTTTTCTCTATTGGAGTTATATCTTTGTTTTTTTGTGAAACAGTGAGAAGGATCTTTATCATATTTGAAGGTTATATGTTACAATCGACAAAAGTTCTTTTGTGAAATCTTGTGAGTTCGTTGATAAAAGGTTGATAAAATGTATATAATAAGATTCGAAAAAAACATAGGAGAAACTACTACTGAAAGTATAGGATTTTTTAGCGAGATAAGGAACTATTATGAAGAAGAGATCATTTCACACCTACGCACCTGGATTAGAAAAAAGAAAATCTTATCTAAGCTAAGTAAACAAAACCGTATTCTACTGAGATGCCGGTCACAGTGATACCTTCCAGCACATATTATTAATTTACAACCATAGATTGATTTTAATAACCCTAAATGTAAAAGATATATTAACAAAAATTGCTTAGATTTTAAAATTATAATCCTAAAATTAGAAATCACTAATGTATATTTTAGCATTGGAAAAGTCAAATTAGCATTAGCATTAGAAAAGTCGATAACAAAATTTGATTGGCTCACAAAAAAATACTATGATACCAACTCCAAAATGAAACCTAACAAAAAATGGCTTATTAACCTCTCTGACACGAAAATACCTGATGATGTAGGGTATTTTTTAAGGTTAGGAGAAAAATTTTGCATTTCTCCTAAGAACAAAGGATCTATCATTGAAAAAACTCTCAAAATTAATTTAATTCCTAATGAAAAAAGAATAGAACTTAGATCTAAAATCTCTGATAAAATACAAAAATACCTTACTAAAGATTACAATAACTTTAAATCTAAACTTGAAATTCTTGGAACTCAAACAAATGAATTTTTAAAACAAAACACCGATATATTTGTCACGAGGTCTGATAAAGGCAACACTTCCGTCATTTTAAATAAAACAGATTATACTAAAATATGTGAACCTCTATTAGCAGATACTAAAACATCCACTAAATTAAATAAAAAACCAACACAAAAAAACTCAAAGCGAACTCAATAAACTCATTAGTAATATTTTAAAACTAGAATCTATTAACTCAGATACAGCTAAATTGCTTAAAAGCTACATTGGTGTCGCTTCTAAATTTTATGGACTACCAAAAATCCATAAAAAAACATATCACTAAGACCAGTCACTTCCTTCATCGGATCACCCATTTATAATCTATCTAAAAATGTTGGAAAACCCATTCAGCTAATAACTGGAAAACAACTTCTAATACTAAAAATAGCTGAGATCTCATCACAAACATTAAAAATATTCAAGTACCTAAAAATTACAAAATAGTCTATCTAGATGCCAAATCTTTATTTACAAATATTCCAAAAGAACTTGTTCTAAAAAATATCAAAATCAACAGGTTTAGAATCAGAAAACATACCAGCATATCAATTCAACAATATTTGAAATTGATAGAATTTTGTTTAGACATCGCATACTGTACCTTCCAGAATCAATATTAAAAAACAAATCTTTGGTACCCCCATGGGATCCCCTCTCTCAGGGATAATTTATGATTTAGTAACGGAAGGACTCGAAAAAGATATCCTTAAAAAACTACCTTTCAAATTTATTTTCTACTACCGCTATGTAGATGACATCCTGATGTGTGTCTCTGAAGATAAAACTGATATCCTACTTAACTTTTTTAATTTCTACCATCCTAGATTACACTCACTATCGAAATTGAAAAAAATAATTTAATAAACTTCCTAGACATCACCTTGCAAAGAGACTACAAAAAATTATAAGAAACTGGTTTCTCCAAGAAACAGGGTCAGGGAGATACGTTAGATTTGATTCTAACATACCCACAAAAGATAACATCTCTGTTATTAACCTAAAAAATGTTGAAAAGACACTTAAGAATAATGACTAACCAAACAATTTCACTAAAAAATATATTATTAAAAGACTAACTTATTCACAGAATAAAAATCACAACTCGCATATTACAACACAAAATAACTTGCCAAACATCGATCTTAACCAACTTATCTTACTAGCTTTTATCAACGAACTCACAAGATTTCACAAATGAACTTTTTTCGATTTTAACATTCTAATAACTTTCAAATACGATAAAGATCCTTTTCACTGTTTCACAAAAAACAAAGATATAACTCCAATAGAGAAAAAAATCCATATCATTTACATCGTTCCACGCGAGTGCGGATGTGTATATATTGGCTAAACTGAACCATATTTTAAAAATAGAATCAGAGAACATAAGAATGACTGTAAAAAAGTTTCTAGAGGCACTGC